>QNGE01005983.1:0-26190 GCA_008508345.1 Paragonimus westermani | reverse complement strand
CCACTCTGTTAAAGACTGTCGTGCCTTTTGAAGCAACCACCTGGACTCGGACCATGCCGTTGTGCGTGCCCGTTTCATTTTGTCATTTGCCCAGAGGACACGCTCGCAAATGCAAGGCGTTTAACTGGCATTCTATGGCGACAGCTTTTAAAGGTTCCGTTTACTCAGAGATTTCCGTGCTGCAGTGACAGTTGGAAGTCGACTCTGCTGGGTTGGTTTGGGATGAATAAAACCAAATGCACATCTACCGCGAGGATGAATGTAAATACACGTACGATATAATAGGCTGATCGATGGAAAGTGCACGCATATGATCGTATGCAATGAGAAGATGACATTTTGGATTGGAAAATGTAAATCTGAGCGAACTTTGAAGGTGGCTACTTCTGTGGCGCTGGTACTTACTTGGGAATTTCCAAGCTTTGCTGACACCTGCCGAGGAGAAATTGTGCCTAAGCTCGTTTTCCCAATTGGCCGTTCATTTTTAGAGAGTGACCCTCAAGTGAGACAGTATACACAAGCGTGTACACTGTTTCGTAAGGCTGGTTTGGAATCTTCGGAGGCGCGAGAACGAATATCGGGTCACTGCTGTCTGCGGTAATCAACAGTGAAATGAATAAGTTCATGGGACCGCTCGGATTGGAGTTTCAGCTTCAGCCACCGAACCGCCTATGAATGATTTGTGGAATAAATTTGCCCTTCTGCAAGTGAAGAGGTCAAGCTAGTGTTCCTTGCTTGAGGTCGTAGTGGACAAAGCTGCTATAAACTTCATCAACACTGTCACTCAAATTTACCAAACAGATACTCCAGAAGAGCAGGTGCAGTATTCGTCTTCTCAACGCTCGCCTTAGTGTTAGGAAAACGCCAGGGAATATGACACGGTGGTGTTAAGGCTTCCATTCGTAGCTTGGAAGTGTACTTTATTCAGGAGGTATATGAAGCTTCATTTATTTTTAACATAGAGAACTTGGCATCTCACAAAGTTAAGCTCGATGAAGATCACCTCTGATCAGCAGGAAACACCAGCAATATTAGGCTGAATAGTACTTACATCGACACTGTCCTGAGTAACGAATCTGGCTGTAGTGTCCTCTGTAAACAGTATTGGAGATGTCTCATGCGGCAGGGCATTAGTGAGAATGGCGGAGCACAGTTTTTCCGGGATGAGGCCCTAGAGAGTTCAACTGAGGTTGACTTCAGTGGCGGATAAGGAGGAAACCATCCGCATACGTTAAGGACGATTTGACTGGTGGAACTAAAATCAATAGAGAAAGCTAACTCGAACTCTTTAGCGGTGAAGCATATTAAGCAGGGCGAATTGATTCATGTGATCAAATACATCGACAACCCCAAGACGTGAAATCGACATCTTTGCCACTGGTGAGGTTATTCACTACCGGGAAAACCTTTCTGCGGCCGTTAGCTGCGCTTCCCGAGTTCGTTTTAAACCATCGCTAGCTTCTCACACTGAAAGCATAGTTGCACTCATAATGTTACTCCATTCTTGGTACTTAATGTAGTCCGCAAGGGCAGTGCTGCTCCCTGTTTCCGGTGGTTGTCTTTCAGGCCAACAGATGCCCCTTTGATACCGAGTTAGACCTTTAGTCTGAAACCCCTGTATTATTCGCCGAAAATTGCTGACTTTGTTGTATGTTTGTGCACTGACTGTTTGTAGCTTTTGTTGACCAACTGGGTCATAGCAGATGGTCACAACTGGAGTTGATAGTGCTTCATGGTGCAATGTTTCCACTGTACTGCACCGAGTCACACGCGCTTTTGCACCCCCAATCAAGTTAGGTCTCCTGTATGGCACAGCAAGCTAGCCAATGGCTTTCATTCCGCTTTCCCTCTGGATCAAAGATGGCGTTCGCGGAACTCCCGTCATAGACCCCATACTCAGTTGAAAGTTAATTGCTATTGCTATGTCAATGACAAGGTGGCACATGTATTTTGCCAAATGCGTCGAAATGCGCATTCTGAATGGATGGTCCATCCACAAGGCTAGTGCGGTCTTCGCCAACCTGAGTGATTGGTGGCAACAGAGGTGTCTCTCTAAAGTGTATGTAAGACTCATTGAAGCTGCTACTCTAGAGCTACAGAATATGGCTGCTCAGGGAAGAGGGTGTAAACTGTTGTCAGATGTGGAACCGTTTATGCTCCCCCACAGTCCAACACATCTTGTACCATCCAGCGCTAAACGATAATGAAGCCAGGAAGCAAATAGTGGTGAAGGTCAAGCGAGTTTATTCGCTGAATCTTCAAGGCTGAAAAAACTTAGGTGGTTGGATCACGTGTTAACGATGCCAACTAATTGCCTATTACAACCAACCCTGTTTACTGATATCATTGATGCTCCACGCGTAGCTCAAATCTGGCAACCGGTTATCTTGTGTTGAGAAATAAAAACATTCCTAAAGGTCGGCCAGTGTAGGTCACGCTCATCCCCTTGGCTGCGGCTGTCGTGACTCAGAAGGCCGTAACGGGAGACGTTAGGATTACTAGCCAAGTTCACTAACGTGAAAACTGCTATTTTTTAGCTGTCTTGTCTTTGAAATTGTTGTACTTGTCAAAACTGGACATTGATGTCATCACCATCTTCAGCTTTGGCATGTACTCATGAGTATTATGACTCGGACTATCGTTGTTTCTGACGGTAACAGAGCACTAAGAACACATCGGTAAAGGAGAAAAGCGAAAGAGAAGGCAGGACGAAAGGAAAAACCAATGAAGCCTCACAGAGGAGTATATAAACTTACGGATACAAGTTCACTGTGGATTGCGACACTCTATCCTGTCCGAGAGCGTTTCCAATCAACAGTGTAGATAATATTGAGCTCCTTAACCGAATACCCGTACGCAGCAAATCTCTCGGGTCCTATGCCATTATTCATTACAGCTGGTTGAATTGATAGTCGGCGTCATACGTATGAATTTCTTCAACGTAGGTTTTTTGGATATCCAGTTGCTCCTCTAAACTTACTTCCACTTTTGACACTGCTTTTTATTGACTTCACGCTTGTG
Source organism: Paragonimus westermani (assembly GCA_008508345.1). Lineage (NCBI taxonomy): Eukaryota > Metazoa > Platyhelminthes > Trematoda > Plagiorchiida > Troglotrematidae > Paragonimus > Paragonimus westermani. Next base: position 23,169 of record QNGE01005983.1, on the reverse strand, counting down.
TGATACTTAACCTCAGTACCAACCTCGGACGTTTTTACTGTGTTTGATGGTGAGTACGTGTGTTGCAGTCAGTGTTTGCCTCTCTTATTTACAATGACTTATGTCCGTTGTTATCACAGAGCCCACTTACGGTCTGTGCAAAATGGAACGATCATTTGCCCTCACTGTTTACTAGCATCAACCATTTCATCAATATCCTACGCTATAACTAACACATATTGTTTCTTTTCTCCCAGCTTTTTGATTCAGCAGGCATTCGATTGTTCTGTATGCCACATAAAACCAATCCCGTTTACTATTCTAGCGATGAAGTTGGGATTCCTATAATGAAGCTAGGGGAGGTGCTTTTTGCACGTCGATGGAAGGACTGTCTGCATCATGGCAAAGAATTAAGGCACTTAAAGCGTGAGATTCGTGTTCGTACAATTGAATGGTTTTTTCTGTTTCAGAAAGGTCCACACAAGTAAGGTGCATTTTATTTTGGTCACCTTCTTAGGTTTGTTCACGGAACTTACCCGAAGCCTTCCGGACGGTTATTGAACAAACTTCTTGAAACAGTTTCTTCAGCAATTCGTATCTATAAAAATGAGAAACAAGCGGTGGCTCTGAAACGGCTAGTTGATCAATTAGACCATGGTTGGTTGGCCTCTTTGCCTAGATGATGAAGTATACAATAGGTCAATTTTTAAATATAATTCTATTTCTACTTCTAATATCTGATGTAAAATGTGAGGAAACTACGTTAGGTGCTGTACGAATTCCCAGTGAGGTAAGTTGTGTATTTTTAGGTTAATTCAGCCCTTTATTTTAGGCTCTTACTGCTGCTGTCATTTCGGAAACCGATGCAGCACCTAAATATTCCACCTTCGAATGGTAAATCTCTGATACGGTTTGCAGGTGATTTTCTATTAGCTCCAAGCTTTCGTTGAGTTCTGTGAATGTCACGAGTCCTGCGAGTCTGCAGGTTGGTTACTTTCCAACTTGTTACGATTCTATTACCGTAGGTCGTAGACGGCGTAAAGAAAGCTTCAAGAGAAAACCCTTTCACTAACTTGATAGTATATTTTATTTTGTAATCAATCGCAATCTCGCAGGATTTTTACGGTCAGGAACCGTCGGTAACTCATTTCTTTGGAGCTTTCACTGTGATGGGTCCGGAAGCTAAACACTTGCTAAGTGAATCAGGAAGTGCACCCTTAAAGATTCCTGTTGGCTTAAGCCCCGCGGTGATCAAGTGCGTTAAATTTACTTTTTTGTCAGGAAGGTTGATGTGTCATAGTAGTACCTGTGGAAGCGTGATGTTCTCAAAGGCGTTTGTGATCGTTAACCGATCGCAAAATCAGCCATAAACCTAGTTACTATTCCTATACATTGGATATGGACAATGAAAACAGTTTATCGTTTTGTTATTTTTCGTATTAAGGTTTCTGTGACGTTCGCTGCTCTGGGTAAATCTCAGGTCGATCGTCTGGATTTTTTTAAACCTGTTCTCTTCCATGTGCAATTATCAGTCTGTGTTGGGCGTTTAATTATCCGCGATCATAGGCGCACAGTTTATTTTGGCTGAAGCCTAGTTATTGAAACACCGTGCACGTATCTTACTGACATCTACTTTCACAAAGGAGGCTTGGGTTGTCAGTAACACTGCTGCGGTTATAGAAAATTGCCTTTTTAGCGCACAAAATCACATGGAGGCTAGACAGTGAGCGATCATCCTCTTAGCATTGCCATTTGGCTCCTTGGCGTACGTGTTGACTGATGGTAACAAATTGATATGGTTGCTTTAACTCTGCTCTACCTGGTCTCCGGATGGAGACACTTACAAAGGCTCACTGAGTAGTACGGAAATAGCGGTACATTTGTTTGACCTCATGAACACCTCCGTTAACGTTTCAGACGATAGTGATGAAAGCAATATACCTCCATGACCAACGGGTATGAGACATTCAACCGTGGGTCAATAGTTTGTTCTGATCGCCGGTTTGAATTATGCACTTTTCTGTCATAACAACCTACGGGGTACCGTTTTCCACACTTGAGCGTGCCTGTCCATTCCATTAATTTAAATCTAAGTGATTAACTAATTACTGTTCGTGCAATGTATACCAGAGAGTAACGCGTATACTGGCAAGCCGTTCGATGGTGTCTCGCGTTAATTCCGTTCTCGTGTTCAACGCCGTTTGGCCCGTTTTATACGTATCCAAGTTTAATCTATTTCCTCAGATGTACGCCGGAGTTTATCCGTTTCACTTTCCATGCACCGGGTGGTATGTACGTATATGGGATGCTTCACGTTTTGTGTTGCTTTGATTTCTGAGCCGTGCTACTTTGGAAACTTAAGTGGATGAAGATTTATATCGTTACGTCTGCCCTGGACGTCTCTTTGGCGCTTGTTTTTGTACTCTGCGGGTCTGAGGTGCATTGGCGAATGGGCGTGCCTAAAAACAATCTTAGTTCTCCTTCGCAGTTGCACGCAGAAATCTAAATATCCGCCAGTTGAGCTTACGGTTTTAATGCCTCATTTCATCATTTATCATCACTTCACAGACAACCCAATCAAACAATAAGATGATTCTTCTTAATGAACTTGAATAGCTGCCAGCGAGTTGTGATCCTAACAAGGATTTCACGGCGCAGTACACGATGGGCTGGCATTTCCGATGCATGACATACCCATCCAACTTCATGCGTTACCAGGGTTTGGGCAACTGAAGTTGCTCGCTCTTTACTTGCTGTTTGAATCATCAAGCTGTTCTGGGAGGTTATTCTAACAAGGTGACTCAATCTCACTTTTCGAGATTGTGCATCTCTGATTCGTTTTCGTATAAACGTTCTCGATTAGCCTTTCACACTTTGGTCCCATCATGTTTTCTTTGTTCTTTTTTATTATAGATACCGTTACCTACACTGTTGTGACGTTTCCGTTAGTTTGGTCATTTGTGAGTATAACTTAATCATATTCCGTTTAGCCTCAAGAGGAAGAGGACGAGGGCTACTCGGATTTATCAGTTCGGCGACGATTTCCGCTACCTTTTGACAACGAACGTATTCGCAAAAGTTTGGTGGCTTTGTTAAATCGTACAACCACGGGCGTGTGCGACTTTGTATTAAGGACGCTGTTGCATCCGTTCTCTGCGAGAGATAATCATTTTGGATCACTTGATGGCGATAAGTTAACTTCGAGGGAAGTGAGCCCGATTTGCTTTGAAAAATCGGAAGATAAACGTTATCAATGGACTAACAGAGGCATGTAGGTCTTGTTTGGTCTTATCCTGTTATTATGTGTTGCACACGAGAGTTTTTGTGCGGAGAAAAGGGAGTTTTTGAAATGCATTTCATTACTGTTTCTAGCTCTTGTTCACAGTCCATCACTGATATAAACTCTGCTCCCTATCCCCTACCAAATCGCATTCCTTCTGCCAGCTGCCTGGCTGTGAGATAACGTATTGATTAGACATGATTTCAAGGATTACCTACTCGACTGATTACATCAGGGCAAAAATAATCAACTGATGTTCTAAAGAGAAAGTAAATCGAACCGGAATCGTTGCGTGTGCTTCATTGCCTTTCTCTTTCTTATTGTTAGGTATATTAATAGTAGCAAACTGAAGGACATCAAGCCTTACTTTCACTTACACCTCCGTTGTTTGTTTGCAAGGTGTAGGCACCGTGATTTTGAATGTTTTATTAGTTAGGCTCCTTCCCCTCTCCTTTTTTTCTTCTCTATTCCTATTAAGGGATTGCCTTTTTCTTCACGGTTGTGTGGTAGTTAAGTATTAGTGTGAACCACTGATGTGTTGCTGTCCACGATAATGATGATGAAGTCATACAGACGTAGTTTTGAAAGTGACCCTGAAGGAAACAAGAACACAAACAACTGTTAGCAGCAGTTAAAGGGGTGGTCTGCACACTATTACGGTGAGTAATGAAAGCCTCATCAACTACACGTTGAAGAGAGTATTCTTCATTGCAGTTACGTTAAGACGGGCTGCAAACCGTTCTCTTAGCTGTCAGTTGATGAAGACCGGTTTTTTGTTTTCCTATGCGACAATTCAGTCTGTATCTAATTGTCGTCTAGCGATTGAGCTACTCATAGAAGAACTACTCCAGAAGACAGTCTGAACAAATAGGCATTTAAAGTCTGCCTGAATCAGTGATAAGTTAACTATGCACACGTCGTATCGGTGTTTCTTATTTAGGTCACTGATTTACACAACGTGTGTCTGGTGGAAAGTAATATTCACTTGCACTACATGAACCAGAGGGCTAGATGGGTGGTATGTGCTACCAGATGCTGGGGCGAAACATAAAATTACACACTGCACGCAGCTGGTACAACACCGTACCGCCAGACTAACGATTTAGTGTCTGAATTTAATTCTTTTAACTTTGGTTTGTTGGTCGATTTGGCCAGCAATATGGGTGACTTATCGCGGCAGATGGAAGAAATTGGTTTGCTAGAAGTCAGTATGTCTTGCTCATCTGTAGAAATGTGACATCTGACTTGAATGTCTCTCCCAACAGTGTACTTAGCCACAGAAGCGCATATTTTTCCATTGTTGACGGAGCAGCCTCAGAGACTCCGGTCATCATCATCATCATCATCATCATCATCATCATCATCATCATCATCATAGACAGCAATACATCAGTGGTTCACACTAATGCTTAACTGCCACACAACCATGAAGAAAAATCAAACCCTATATAGGAAGAGAGAAAAGGAAAAAAGAATGGGACGGGAAGGGACCTCACTACTGAAAATGACCACGTCTATATTCAAACATTCAAAGTCATGGTGCCTACACCTTGCAAACAAACAACCGAGCTGCAAGTGAGACTCCGGCCATGAAGAAACTCAGCTCAGTGCTCCGGTAGCCTACCTGTTTCAAAATCATGTTGATATCGCTATAATCCCATCACAAATTCCTGTCAAGTCTTGATCTGATGAGTTGTTGATCTATCCTCGGGGCTCCCCGTAATGTCAAGTTAAACATCACACACTTGATCGCAGCCTTCGCATTCAGACAGACCTTCCAGCTAAACTCCCTTTTCGAAGGCAAACAGTGTATTTGAGTGTTAGAGCTCGTCACTATTGACGATCGGGACTAGAACTCAGGCCACGCTTTCCCAAGGCGACCGTGTTGGCCGCTGCTCCACTGATCCCACATTTGGCACGACTGAATTATCATATAAAAACGCTCGATCACTTTCGCTCGTGAGTCGTGGTCAGCTTACCTGACCGTCTCGAGTCCCGTTTGCCAACACATCCCAAGTTCATAAGGCCGCAGCTTGTGAAATATTTGTCCGCGCAAATTTATGAATGACATTGGTTGGTCCGGCTGTTTGTTCTCGTCGCACTCCATCCACCCGCCGAAGTTGACTTCATAATTAACTTGATTGTCGATCATGGATTATCATCTGCACACTTTGACACATGATCTCTGATGTGAACACGTCCACCATTATGAACGACGTTTAGCGAGCGAATGGTCGATCCATGGACCAGATGGGCAGATTTGCTTTCAGTTTGGAAATCGTGCCGTCAAGGCATGTTGCATATATTGTTTTATGAAAATAAAGCCTTTTTGTTCCACTCTATTTATATTATACATAACGCATCTCTGTTTGTTTACGTGTTGACTTGTCCAAGCCATCAGAGTTTTGTGCTCAGCCCACACCAACCGTATTGACCGTAAACCAAAATCGTGCATTCGATCCAAACGAACTTCCAATAACTTGTAGGTGGGCTTTGTCACAATTTTTCGGTTGAACTGTGGCTAACCTAACCCGAGTATGTTTGCCTATCTTGCTTTCCAGGTATTTCACATTGAATAGGTCTTCCTTTTTTAAATTTTCAGTTGACAGACAGCGCTGAACCTAACACACTGAATGACCATGTTGGTATTTGTCAATTATGTAGTGGTTCCTAATTAATCTTTCGTCTTCTATGTTCCATACGTTGCTATGACTGCGTGGATATTCACCCGTTGAGTATTGGTGATTGTCTATCACATTGTTGTGATTATGCATTCATCAAATGTGCGCTATCAGACCAGGAACGTGGTGTATAGATGAGTATACTGTTTTACAGATGATAAGTGATCAACTTTCCGAATCAAACCCAATAGTTTGCCGCTTCACATACTGCTAAAGAGTTTTCAAGTTTTCAGCTGCAGTCGAATGAGTCACCAAATGTATTTCCTCATTATATGCATCTCGGGCATAATCGACCGTTTCCAAACCATTTCTCCTTGATGCGCACCAAACCCATGTGGCGGCTGCGCACTTGCGTCACCACAAGTAACCAGCCAGACGAAGGCCACTCACTTTAACACCTTGTTTACTATGTCCGAAGACGAGTTACCGGATATATTTTGTACAAAGGAATTTCTGTTGGTGCTTCAAAAAGTGATGTACGAATTTGACGAAAGAACAAATTAGGGTAGTTTATGCAAGGATTCGTCCTCATTTTTCCGGACTGTGAGAAGGTTGTGAATTGATCGAAAGCCACGGTGCTATTGTCTTAGGAAGACCAGACAGGCGAACAATGTGTCAAAAAATATGTATATATATGTACAGTGTTTTCTATCCAATTGTTTGTTTGTAGGTAATTATCTGTTCTGGAGTGCAAACTATTGTTTCATCTGAATTACAGTAACGTTACGCGCTTAGCTAACCAAGATTCTCTGTTATGGTTTTACATCTCTATCCATTTATAGTTGCATGAGTGAAAAAGAAAAACCGTTTCTGACTGAGTCTGGTCCATGGGCAGCCGGCGCATTGTTTCATAGTAGGCGTGAACGATTTTCCTCTTTGTCAGCGACTTCCACCCTCCAAAACCAAGCCGCTCTTTATGTGGACTCCATTGTGCCGGAAAATTTGAATGGAATCAAAGCCGCGAAGTACCGGAGCGAGTTTTTTCGAGATTTGATTTTGTTAAGGATGGGCATACAATCTTCACGGTTCCGGTGGGATGTGCCCAATGAGGAAAGCCAACTCAAGGCTACTGAACCATTGGTTGGTCACTTTGTATATTATCCATATGATTTGGATGGCATGATCCTCGGTTTGTCGGGAATCGCACTGACCAATGCACTAGACTCGCAGATCTGGGCTGGAACGTATTATCGTCGCTTGAGCTGGCTTTCTCGGAATATGGTTTCGCTCACACCTGTGGCTGGTAAACCGTGGTACGGTCCCACCTGGTCCTGTTTTGCTAATGCTCTGACCATATGGCTCAGTGCATACGAAGAGGCTCTGCAGTATGTACTACGGCGATGTGAACAGTGGACGATGAACGGTTCCAGTACCGATAAGCAAGGCTGTCCACTCGGCCTTCTCCTTTTGATCGAGCGCCTCAAAAAGCTAACTGATCGTATCAAGTAAGTTCCAACTAACCGTAACGTGTTGCAGTTGAGCATCAGTGGTTCACGCTGATGTATTTCTGTGACGATGATAATGAGCTAACCGTAACTGACGGTAGCCGATAAGTGCTGTGCGTCTTTTACTTTATCCTGTGTTTTTGGCTCTCAAATTAAATTCGCACAGTCTAGTCCTGCCACCTACAACGTTATCCAGATGTGCTTGTCGTTGATTGATGCAGTCGATTCTGTGATCTAACTTGCCCAAACCTCGTATGATCGTTGATGCATCACCGTTTCTTTTTAATTTTTACTCTGTTGCACCATTTGTGTCGATCAATGTGGAGGTTCACAATGAGTTTCTACGTTCACTTCTGCTCTACTGATTAGTGACCTGGCCCATTCGTGTGGAAGGTGCATCTTGATCTTTGGTGTTCGGTTGCCATTGTCTCCTCCCAGTTGGTCTGTATCAAATGGGTCGAACATGTGAAGAACACGACAGTGCATCATAGCTTGTTTAGAAAATGCGAATGTTCACTATCACTAATCGGGTTATTGAAAATTCACAGTCTTCGCTGGCTGGGTTATGTACTTCGTATGTCAGTGTCTACCACACTGCACACTTCATTGCAGCTGTTACCGGTTGGTTGGAACCACAGGGCGACCGGGCAATACGGTGATTGCGGGATTTGGTAGCCTTGATTGCCCCATGTCACAAGGTTGGTAGCTGCGCCAGCCACTGTCGAAACCGCTGGTTGGGGAAATTCTCCGATACAGTGGTGTGTCCCAGTCGATGGCGAATTTGTCAGTAAATTCGTCTTCCCCTATTCTTCATTAATCTCCATTGTTTTTGCTGAGTTTTTTTGCACGGTTGCACTTGTCTGTTATTTTCACTTCTTGGTCTCCTATCGGGTCCAGCGGCAGCCAAAACCGTGTGACTCAATGCTGACAGTTAATAATTAATTGAGCTACGCGTTTTATTTCTCTTGGTCATCGACTTCCCACTTCTGGTTGTTCCTTGTTTTTAGGACGGAGTGAATCGCTTATAAATCACTGTGCAACGGTGGCTCCGTTTTTGTCAATTAAGGTTTTATGGCTGTACACATGGAACCTTATGCATTACGAAATTTTCACGTTCCTTTGTCTAACCAGTGTCTCAGTGTCGTTTGATAGAGGTGATGGACTTTATGTGCTCTTATGGTCGTCCAAGGTGTAACCATGCTATGTTCTGCACATTGCCCGGTTGAACGCGTTAGCCGTACGCCTAAACAACTCGAATAGGTTCGTAGAGCATAGGAAACCTAGACACCTTCAGTTTAGTAAAGCAGCGCAGCTGAAGTAATTGAAAGTCACCTACTCGTCGCATTGTAGGCGTTGGCTGAAGGTCGCATGGTCTGCCGTGATATTGTTTTAATCCTTCAGCTGGGTTTCATGTCTTACACGGAATAAATTTACCAGGAAGGTCTGGTGGTCAACTAGCACCCAGTGTCTACCTGTCTTAATGATGGTACCGCTTTCTCATCTGATCCTATGGGCCTAGCCACAGATTTTAGCAAACACTCGATGCAAGATGTTACCGGTCAAGTTGGAGTAACGAATGTTGACAGCGTCTGCTTTCAAATTAGTCTGCCACAGTTATCGAACCTAAGAGACGGCTGCGCTCAAACTTCACTACATGTGCTCGGTGCTCGGAACCATATCTGATCACCGAATACCCAAAGTACTTAGACATAGCAAATGGAGCGGCTCAGTTACGCATATTCCGCTGATGCACTATCTAGGTTTCACTGTCATACAACAGCGTGCTCAACACCATTACGCAATAAATAAACAGCTTCGTGTTCAAGTTCACGCTGCGGTTTTCCATGGTACGTCGTTGAACACTGTCGAAAGCAGCACTTGGCCACACTTGCTCGAATCTGGCGGTCCATTGACAGATCTGTTGACATATTGCTGTCTGTTTTGAAGAGCTGTGCGTAACCATCCATACTGTCTCTGTTGATGTACGCATAGCAATTCTCCCGGGAGGAGGCTGAAGAAAAAGACGTCTTTTTCTAATGTTGATCTCCACACGAAGGCGGTGGCCATTCGCCGCAGTTCTTCGCTGTGCGTAAGCTGCACATTATCATCTCTGAACAGTCAAGTTGGGTGGCAAGTCTGGGCCACTAAGAAATCCGACATTCAATTGACCACCATCCATCGGTATTTTATTTAGAAATCTTCCTGCGAGTTTTAAACGGTGGCCGCAAGTGTTTCCGTAAAGTTGATGCTAAATGGGATTAAAACTAAGTTTCGAACGTGCTATTTCAAAACCATACTCGTTGGTAACGTTGCCGACGGTTAGAAAAGTCTTACATCACCACCCTCTCTCTTGATTCTGCAAAGCTTTTCAATTACTTAACGAAATGACATCTTGTCCTCATCGCCTCGGCCCACCTTGGAAACTCCAAACGCTTCGTTCTTCTCTCGTATCAGATCCAGTATCACAACGTGGTTGTGTCAAATCAGTCCCGGTCTTATTGGCACAAGGTCCGGTTATTTCAGTGGCTGTAGTCACAGTCCACTCCCTGATACGTTACCACATGCCGCCCTGGGACAATGGATATGGACTGACCGTGACCTCATGTTGAAAATAGGTCTTTGACTTCTCTAGTCATCTGATCTTCAGTCTTACTCGTTGCAAAATTCCACCGGGTTTTAGGCGCATGGACATCCTACGATGGCTGATGCCGTGCGGTCCGTTCGTCACCAAGGCACTGATATGACCAGCGACTGTGAAACGGACACCGTGCTCTCTAGCACCTTACTTCGGGTAATCTATGCAATAGATGGTGTGCCCAGCATCTACTTCTTGGTGCTTACCTTGCTTGATAAGTTTTATCTCACCCTGGCTGCGGTATTGATACCATTGCGTCTCAGTCCCATGACGATCAGTGCGATGCGGCTTTCCGTCCGTCCCGTGCTACATCGATCTAGTAGCGTACACACGGTACTTGTTCCGATGGACAGCGTCTTGTATCCACATGCATGTCTTATGTTGCCCTCTGCTGAAGCTTTTGACTCCATAACCTGGTCTCCGGGGCAACAGGATATAGGGTTTTCTTGGGGTGGGGGCTACTCTGAGCGAATGACCTAAAAGTTCTACTCACTTCACATTGAGGGGCCACGCCAGGCTAAGGTTGCTGTGAATAAGGCGTTGACAGTTCATTCCGATGACTTGTATGTGCAACAGATGTAGTGTAGCCAACATTGTGCTTTTGAGTAGTGCGAGTTTTTTTTATCACACTAAGCAATTCACCGTGGTCACACTCAACCTATGTTTGACCAAATTACTCCTTGTTCGTGGATATCTTCTGATCCCCTCTTTTGTACGCGGAAGACATCGGTATTGTCTTCATAAGTATATTTCTGCTACGTACTCATGGTTGTGTCTCACTGCGTGAACAGTTCTACACAGTCAGTAAGGCGAAGTGCAAACCGGAGCACAACTGCTTTTCGTCTGGCTGCTCCTCATTTGCTCATCTGACATGATTAGAACCGGAATAATCGAAGGCCTAGTCAGCCTTGCCTACCGGCTCAAAACGACACAACCCAGACCACTAGGTCCGGGTAGCAGAAAACATCAGGACACATGTAATTGGTTGACCAATCGGTATGTGACTACTAGAGAAAACGTGTCAAGTATAGACACATGACCAAATGGTTTTCGTACTGACAAGTTTTTCCGTCTAAGTGTACAGTCGAAATTTGTCTTAGCAACCGTTGCTCACTGCACTCAAGGCACGTGCTTAACAATCTTTATACAACACCATTTTACCTATTCTAGTTAATTCACTTCTCCAGTCTACATTGATGCTATTGCTTTTGTTGATTTATTGTCGCAGTTTTGTCGCCAATTTATGTATGCTCACCGTATCTGGCTGTCCGTTGCTCCGAATGCGTGGTATCGAACTGCTAACCTACTTGGTCTCGATTGCGGATCAGTTCGCCTGCAGCCCGGTGGAACCTGTGGTGCGGTTCTTCTTCAGACACGCTTGCAAACCGTTTCTCAGGTATATGTCTTGAGAATGAGCCAGCCGTGTTGTGTTCTTTCATCTAAACCTTGATAATACTATTCATTGTTCCACTGTTCTGTCAAAGATCTCAGGCTTCCTACCGTCTTTCTTGCAGTTTCTTGGAACAACTGTTAGTTCATGGGGTTTACGATGAGTCAATGAATGAATTCAACCTACACGTGTCAAACGTGCATCTTTTGAAACGGGGTAAGTTTCGTCTCTTTTTCACACAGGTGTTTACACATGTTAGCCTGATCATGCCAACTATCCAGTTCCTCTTCAGAAGGGTTGTTCCTCTGATTGTAATTATCAGAACGTGTTGCAGTTAGTATAAACTGCTATACTCTCTTGACTACCGTCTGACAGTTTTACTGTGACTACCTTTCTCTTTCAGTCTGTCTACTTTCCTTGCATCCCACAGATGTCTCTTTCTGGGTCAGCTCTTTCCGCTACGAAACGTGTGGCTCAGGTGCGGGCTTCATGAACCTTCTGCCCACTCATTTTGAACACTGTGTTTTGCGGTGTGCGAAATCGATCCAACTGCTCAAGTCCGTGGCTCCCAAAGTATGTGTAATGTGTATATAATGTTGGTACGCGCTACAGTTTGTGTCTGCAAACTTCGACTGGTCGGGTGTTTGCACGAGCATGATGGTCGTTCATTAGCCGTCTTAGTTGTCGGGCCACCGTGCGCTTGTAGCGCAACCTAGACCTTGATTTGGTCCCTGAATCCGGACAAACTGATCTGCGAGGTCCACAGTTTGTCAAGATGAATGGCCCTAGGTAAAAAGCGTTACTTGTTATTCACTCATGGCTTTTTCGCTTACTTTGCTGCTAACTTCTTCACTTTGCACTAATTATTTAGAAGAAGCGTGAACGTAGTGTTTAGCTTGCCAATGAAATATGAATTGTTAATTATTCGATCAATTGGCCGTCATTAGGACAATTGATGTTTTGCTTCAGGCTGTCTGTATTGAATAGTTTTATAAGCCGCTCATCAGACTCTTTGATAAGAACCAATGCAGAGCAGTTCTCAGTTACAGTTCGTGCCCGTTTGCTTCGAAACTCGGTTTCTTGGCAATCTTGTTAGTTTGAATCTCGTAAAAATTCCCAGCGTAGTCATGAGAAACAATGTGTAGCGAACAAGCTCGTTTTCAGTGATTCATCATCAGGCTAAATATATCACATTTGTATCACACATTTCACAGGAGAATCGTTAGGGGAGTAAACGGGGGACGTGTGGTTAATGAGGTCAATCAGTTCAATGTCACACTGCAATCAAGTACCCACTTGAACAATGGGTCTTGACAGGCTAACCGGGTGGGGGGTTGCAGAAATAGGCACTTTATCTCTTAGGCGTGGGCAGAAAACCGGATTGNCAACCCCCCACCCGGTTAGCCTGTCAAGACCCACTGTTCAAGTGGGTACTTGATTGCAGTGTGACATTGAACTGATTGACCTCATTAACCACACGTCCCCCGTTTACTCCCCTAATGATTCTCCTGTGAAATGTGTGATATAAATGTGATGTATTTAGCCTGATGATGAATCACTGAAAACGAACTTGTTCGCAACACATTGTTTTTCAATCTTGTTAGTAATTGGCGACTCCAGTTTACTCGGATACCTTGCTCGTACAATTTGGCCCCTTTAGTTACTGCAGCACAAAGCTTATATGAACTACACATCGCTGATAAAAAGTACTACGTCATTGGATCGGGTGACTAGCAAACTTTACTTGTGTTGCACAGTTTTTTCTTTGTGGGCAACCTGTTTCGATCGCGCTGTTTTCTCCGCTTAAATCCATCCGCATCGTCCATTGTTAGGTCATTGAGCTCGTTTGTGACCCCCCTGATTTTGGTATAATAAATAGTTCTTTATTCCAATACAATCCCGATACCGGGTAGCTTGTTTATTGACACTCCATTTTTGTCCTCTGTCCACACACAAAACCATATGCAGCATTTTGTTTTCAAGTCACGTAGGAACTTCCCTGGTCTGCGTTTTCCGGCCAGTTCGTCCGAAGTAATGGACCAACAAAACTCTCTTAGTTCCTATTTGGACGGATTAGAAAAATCCGCTTTGTCAGCCCAGTCAACCAGGTAAGTTCTTTTGGGACGTATTAGAAAACTCCCGACGTGCTATCCATTGCCCTTGAACGGTTGTGGAGCCGTTACGTTTCTGTCGGTTTCTTCTATCTCAGTTTGCTTTTCTAGCTGAATGGGTCAAATCGTATCGTAGATTTTGGCTGTTAAGAGAGCATTTAATCCTAATTTGCTTTTAAACAGGCCTAGAATTGGATGTGTAAACCAAAATCATCGTGCAGCTGCGCTCAATCATTTTCAATATTTGTTTGCAGCTATGCATCTTATAGCTGATTTGCTTTTTATTGTCTCGTGTTCCTAAGTGGCACTCGGTTGTCATTTGGTTTCCATGATTTCACCCCGTTCCCATTCCGTTTTTCAGATTACAACAGTTGGCGAGAGCGGTTCATCAGCGTCAGGAATTACTTCGGCTTGCTGCGGAAACGCATGCACGCAATTTGATTGAGTTAGAAGGTGAGTTAATGATTTTTTCAATCGAAGTATTGGATTGTTCATACGTTTTGTTGATCCCGAAGTCAGGCACATCTTTAGGCTGTTGGTTTGGTGTGTCTATAAACTTGAAATTAGAGAGTAAACCTTGTAAGTAAACAGGGAATAAGGTGTATAAACTGGAACAGTAAGTAGTTAGTCGACCCTTTTGAGAATACAAAGGTGAGATGTTGAGATCTCAGCTTTCGGCTCTTGCAGCACAAGTTGTTGGCTGTCACGTAACGCTTGATCATCTAGTTAGTTATTGGCGATCCCCCACGAACCCGAACCCTGTTCATCATTATTGTGATACGGGATATTCTGGGAGAAGAATGCTGTCAAATGAAAGGCGTTACTGTTGAGTAGTCGGGAATTGGGTTAATTTAAATTGGGCTCCCTTGACAGTTTGTGGCAGCTTTTTCATTCATATGGACTTACTAGCCGGTCCCTTTTTGATACAAACCACGCTCGAATTTCGCCTCGTCTATTCATCAGTGGCCCACCGTATTGTTGCGCAGGTTTATCTACTGGGGTTAATGGACATTAACTCTCCTATCGAGACGATCGGGCTACGCGATCATTGTTCATAGGAGAAAGTGGTTAGTCGTTCAAATATGTTTATTCGGTCGTGGCTGTTGTAGGCCACTGACGCACTGATCGATGCGGTTACCCAGTGCGAATGTGGCTGAAGGTGGGATCCCTATAGTGACAAAGACGCACGCGCTATGATAGTAACGAAACTTGAATCTAATGCATCTTCTCGAAAGAGGCTGTTTGGGAAGTCTATCTGAACGTGAAAGCTGTCGTCAACTGTAAGTGAAAGAAAATGAAACCTAAAGACTTTTTGTAATCTCACTATTGATTGCGGCACGTTACCCTGTCAGATTGCGCTATTTGAGAGTGGTTTACCGATCCCACCTGACGGATCTTTATAGTGCATGTCCACATATTGACCCAATCACCTCTTGAGTTTATTCGTCCATTGATGGCTTCGGTGGATGCGTCAATTGCTCAGCTGGTCCACAGGGTATCTAATCCAGCTATAACACACTGCATTTTTATCGTGTGACCAGTCGACCGCTTGCTAAAGTTTCTTTTAAGTATGCGCTGGTGAATAACCGTTTTGCTTTCGTGAACACCTTGCACGATACGGATTGGGTGTTTGGGAAGAACATCGACGATCAAACATTACAAGTCCGTTCATGAGCAGGACACGTTCCTGAATCATAGAGCAAAGCATCTAGCACGTAGGCCCTTTCTTTTCACGACAAGCGTTAGTCTCTCCGACGGTCCAGATTACCCAGACTGACAGAAGCAACGGGTGCCTTCGCTATACTAGCTGAAGTCTCCATAATAATGTTACAACTTGACGGGATGGTGTTGTCCAAATACGTGAAGCTACTTACCGTTCCAAGCAAGCCGTTCACACTAAAGAGTCTGGAAATGAGAATGTACTAGTCGTGTAGCTTCACTCTGCACTTCGAAGATGCGATGTGTTTTTCACACAGTCTAGCCTGACGTTTCACTATTTGGTGTCGTCTGCATGCCGTCGGCTATCGATTTTGTGCCGGTAAAAAAACGGCACACCGATTATTAGATTGTACAAGGACACCTTAACTGTCAAGTGTGACGTAGTTGATTAAGTAAAGAGATTACTTATGAGTAGTCGGGGATTTGGTTTATTTTCAAGTTGACCATCACTCACATTTGATCGCAGCCTTCGCATTCAGATAGACTTTCCAGCCAGCCTCTTTCGAAAAGAAGCACTAGACTCGAGTTTCGCTCTCATTAGAGCTCGTCAGTAGTGTGTATCTTTGCCCCGCCCGGCCGAGATTTGAACTCCGGCCATTCCAATCATGAGGCAACCGTGTTACTGTGTATCCTCTCGAGACGATCCGGCAACCTGATCGTTGCTCACAAGCGAGAGTGGTTGAGCGTTCAGATTCGATGATCCGGTTGTGCCTAATGCGAGGTCAATGGCGCAGTGGTCAACACAATTGCCTCATGATTGGAATGGCCGGAGTCCAAATCTCGGCCGGGCGGGGCAAAGATATACACTACTGACGAGCTCTAATGAGAGCGAAACTCGAGTCTAGTGCTTCTTTTCGAAAGAGGCTGGCTGGAAAGTC
This sequence comes from Paragonimus westermani, assembly GCA_008508345.1. Lineage (NCBI taxonomy): Eukaryota > Metazoa > Platyhelminthes > Trematoda > Plagiorchiida > Troglotrematidae > Paragonimus > Paragonimus westermani. The sequence goes on along the minus strand of QNGE01005983.1, from coordinate 7,051 downwards.
TATCTGAATGCGAAGGCTGCGATCAAATGTGAGTGATGGTCAACTTGAAAATAAGTAAAGAGAGACCGGACACCCGTGGCGAATATCACCTGAAGTGATGAACACCCAATACAGTTAATCTGTTAAAGTGATCAGACTTAGAGACGGTCAGGTTATCTCTTCATGATAACGGCGACAGTGAAAAATTAAATGTGACTAAATTGTTTCAATGCACTTGCAAGTATGTTTAAAATCCAGTTCATCAAGACAGCAAGAAGACATACATTGCGAGATGCAAGCATTTCGTTTATTCTCATCAGTCGGTTACATAAAACATTCGGTTATATAGGTTAAGCGCGTAGCGTCAAAACAATGAATGTTTAAAATCCCAAAATGATCATGTAAATTTGTGTTGAGCACTAGCTGTAAAATGATGATAGTGGCGCTACTTCAGACATGAATCGTTTTTTTGTTATATTTGGGCTGAATTCTCCTTTCATAGCATTAGGCCAGTTATGCGAAAAATAAAGCTGTCTTTGTAATTACAAACTATTTGCTATCCTCTGGCAGCCGGAAGTTCCATATGGCTAGGGCAAGGTAAGCTGTGTGTCTAACTTATGCTCTGAAGATTTGTATGCTACTTGCAACATGGAACAACATCGATGAGTACGATTATAATTAAACTTATGATCGTACGTTAAGGATTCAAAAAATTACCTCCCCGGGCAATCCCACGTGCTGCAAACTACCCTTTAAAAAGTTCCTATCAGATGCACAAGTCGGTGAGGATTGTTGACACACAAACCACACAAACTTGCGTTGAACCGGACGATGTCTTGGTGATGTACTGAACAATACTTATTTTCTGTGTCCGATCATCAAGCAAATTACAATGCTAAATATGAAAACGGTAACCAGAGTGAGTCAAAAGACGTTTTTATTCAGGAAGCGATGCAAGCGGTGGAGTTGTAAGTTAAGTCACCTTCTGTGAATAAGAAACTCGCGTTTATCAGTCTCTCTTTCAAGGGAGACCCCATGGCCGAAGTTATTTCAAAAAAGCTCAAAAGGTCAGTCGAAACAACCCACACACCGCTCAGTTGTGTGCGAGCTTTCGTCCATCATCCGTTGTCGTGTCACAACTCAAAGACAAACTTCCGTGTTCTACAACCAATTGCTGTTGTTGTGTATACTCATTTGTGTGCCCGTGTCTAACACCATACATTAGTCTTGCTACAAGGTGATCGTTTGATAGGGTGCGTGAACATTACTCTGCGTGCTTGAATAATGATGTGAGTAGTGCGGTTTCAAGCGCGACTGTTGCTCATTTAGTCAACTCTAATCATTCTGTCAGTCAGAACGATGTCTTTCTGATTGTCTACCGAGTGCTAAGAAATCGACCAAAAATGGTGAGACTCCGAATGTTGAAATTTGCTGAAGCCACTGGTATCCGATTGGGCAACCCTGACCACTGCGCTCAGAAGAAGTTTGGCCGGACACATTCCCTTTTCCTACAATCAGTCAGGCCCACAATTCGAAACAATGATTGCGTAAACGATAACAAACGCGCCGCCCTAACCTCTATTTACCGTTTTTCTGACTTACCCTAGCTACGGTTTTCATATTTAGTACGTTATAATTAGCCTGATGACCAAACACAGAAAACAGACCTTGTTCGCTACTTTGTCGTTTTCATGGTTTCATTGGGTATTTTTGAACGGATCTGTTGGTACCTTGTTTACGTCGTTACGGGACGCTACGTCTGTTTCGAACACAACAGGCCGGACTAGACTTGCCTTCAACTGGAGAGCTCGAGTCACGCGTCTGAGCTGACGTCGAGCGCTCCTACTCGCAGTTTGAGATAGCGCCACACTTATCGTCGGGCGTGTAGTGATTTGCAAACCTTTTAGTGGGCTCATGACTTCTAAAGAATGCAGTCATCTTGATAACATTATTTTGGTGTTTACTGTTCGGCTCACTCTGATTTACAAGCTATCTTTTTGTCACCACTCAGCTAACAAACAACGTATTCGTGATGCTCACCGGACAAAACAAGAACAGACATTTTTGGAACTCAAAATGGCCGCTGAGCAGGCAATTGCTCGACGACATGCTGCGATTGAGGCGGAAAAAGCTGTGGACAAAGCTGTTCTGGAAGCCGCGTCTCGCTTAGAGGCGTACCGGAAAGATGTGATCACTGCAGCAAGGCGAGTGCTTATATTGGACAGCTCTTCGTATCGGCGTTCATTGTTAACCTAATGCTTAAGTGGCTGCCACAGACTTTTTCCGCTTAATTTCTTAGTTCATAGTTTCATACTCTCAACGAAGCAAACCGAGTATGGTTATTAGTCAGTGTGTCAACATTGTTGCGAAAACGACTTTTTTTAAGCGGTTGGTCTCTCTCTCGAGATGATCTTTTGCTGTCCAATAACTACTGCTTCCTTTTTAATTCAGTCAATCGGATGAATACACTTTCACAAACGTAAATCACACACAAGTTTACTATGGTTTCAGTTGACATACCAAAACGGGACTGCATTGTTCATCGTCACACCCGTCTACGGTAGTACACTAGGTGTGTTTAGGCTGATACTTCGCTATCGTCATCATTATCACGCGTCACCGGAGTTACACTGCTTAACTACCATACGGCTGTCACATGGCCGTGAGGAAATCTGGTTTAGAAATCAAAATGTAATTCGTCGAGATTTCTGTACAAACGAAATCAGTCGTTACCCAGGTGTCCATGTCTTTGAAACAAAACAGATTGGTTTCAAGTAAGAGTTAGGCGTTCTTTGAAGGTTTCCCTGCCTGTTCTATTAACTGTCCTTAGTGCACAGACAACTCAGTCACGCAACGATAACGTTAATCCTAGTGTCCCAGATGCTCGTTTTCCTTCTAACATACGTAGCCTCGAGAGTCATATAGTCTTCAGTTCGGGAGAAAAAGTCAATTAACACTAATCACCGTACTCGTAACTATCTTCATCCGACCGCGCCATTTTGTCATGTGCAGTAGAGATCAACGCTGCATTTGTCTTTGATTGGTTTATGACCCATTCGTCACTTGTTGCAATTTTTTTACGTTTAGCTGGCGGATTATCAGCCACATCACGCTCGTCACGCTAGTTGCTCCGTCGGTTTATTTCTTCCGTCTTGGTTTATGTTATTTCTTGCCATCTCAGCTATGATATCACACTTGTTTTTTTTACGCTTATCAAGTACGCCATCCAGCCACCTAAATTTCTGTACTTTTTTCACTTCGGCCCCTTTTTAAACTTTCATCGTTTGTTATTATGTGGTTGTTTGTAGTAACGAACTGGAGGCTCACTATGCTGCCTTATCCAGAGATGCTGACTTACGTCGTTTGAAAGCCGGACAACGCATACAAGAAAACCAGTTCATTAGCGAGGTGTTGCATAAGGATGGCCTAAAAGCACAAGAATTCCAAGTGAACCGAACGACTGCCTCAGTTTCTTTCAAAGAGGATGAGTGTATTCCGATAGATCCTCTTTCTGGTGTTAACGCTAGTCGACTTGATTCGCCCCCACCTAAGGTTTCCAAAGCGCCACATCATCAACCTCCGTGTGCAATCAATGGTTGTCCCACTGATTTAGTTTCACATTCTCTGGCGCCGATAGATCAACGTACTCAAGTTGAGGCAACTGTACAGCCACCGCTCATTGAAGTCGCTGATTTATCCGACCCGTTGGCTTTGTTGAGGGCCAAATTCCGTCAACGAAACTCAGCTATGTGTGCTCCATCTGAACAGATGTTTGATTTACTCTATATGAGTGAGCGGTCTTCGGATCTACAAGTGGGTTTGTTTCTTTACAGAATCGCTTTTTTTGTGGACACTCAGGGGTCTAGTTTCGGCTGATGTTTAAGTTGCGAAGTAGTGATGGCAATATAGTTTACCACGAGTTGTATCAACTCATTTTGGACTGTAGTGGTTAGTATCATAATCGGTTCGAAAGTTGGAATATAATGGTCATTTTTGGGCACGATTGCTGCCACATACTTTGTGTTCCTAAGTGACATTTTAGCGGCACCAGTTCCTACTCTACTCAAATCCACTCATGTTACTTCATCACATACAACTTTCCGCGATATCGTTAATCTGTCCTGACGCATAACAGTCCGAGTCACCTGACGAAAGTATGATGTTTATGGCTGACTCAAAGAAACCTGCAATCGATTCTGTCGTCCGGTTCCGTGACCGCAACTTTCGTGGGCATGTTTCTGATTCCACTGTACAACGCATGCTGTATGGGTCAGGATCCGGTCCTGCCTGTAGACCTTCAGGTGAGCTACCTGTTTCGTTGGTTCTTTACACATAATACTTCACTTGTTTTGATGTCATGTTCAGTTGTCCCAACAATCAATTTCTTGTTTTGGAAAAGCGTTCAGACTCGTTTCACAGCTAATGACGTGCTCATCTGGGTACTTGCTAAACATTGTTAATCTTTTTCGAAATTTAATATTTTCACTACCTCTCACGCAGAGATTTGTTTTCTTGCTGTTATGACAAACTACGGTTCCACTCGGCCATATCTAGTCGGCTCAAAGCCAGATACGTTTTTGTTTAACATCGTGCTGTTGATTTAAGGAAAATTTATTAAAAATTAGTTGCAAGTTAAGTGTCTTCCTTTGTGAAATGTGTGTGTGTGTGTCAACCATTTGGTTCGTTTGATTCGGCTGGCCTTATGTAACAAGCGACTAAAAAGAAAATCCTCATAAGTGCGTTATTAGTATTGCTATACCTTGTTGAAAATCTATGAAATTATCACAAAACTGTGCCCGATTTATCGAAAAATAGGTGGTTCCTGATTACTTGCTTTGGAATGAACTGTGCAGCGAGGCTGCGTGACTGTATTCACGTGATTAAGTGCCTTTTCGTTGACAAACTAAAGATTCGTGTGGCAATAAGGAGTGATTTTGAGGAAACAGGAGCGTCCTTGGCAAAAAGTGTCTTTATGGTTTAAAATTCCGGAACAATCAGAATGCTTTAACCCGTTACTTTGGATCATACGTTAGTAGTGTATTCTCTGTTGTTTGACGGTCCACGTGAAATGACTTTGAAGTAAAACTGCCCTGTTTCTATTTAGAAAAGTTGGAGTTACGAGTTCATTGTCATTAACCTTTCATGAGCGATGACTGTAGTGAATTTGTTCCACATGCACGCGAGCACTGATGAGTAGAGTCCTTTTGTTTGAGAGTGAAAAACTGTCATATTACATACCAACGCGTCAAGAATATCAAGGTGGTACAGTACAGTCTCAACTTCGGAAATTAACACTTTTTCCCGGAAGTAATTGTTACCATTGTCGGCTGTTACTTTGTTATCTCGTTTTTGTATTCAAGTTATAACCTTTCTATTATGTTTAGCAACTTCTACTCAATTCACCTGTGGTCATACAGGTCAATTTTGTAACGTGTCTTTTTCAGACAAACTTGACCCAACAGGCAACGTTCTTGTCACCAAATGGCGTTCATCAAATTTCTTTGGGCTTGTGACATCATATGCGTGGGAATTGGTTGTTGTGCATAAATAAATTGTTCGCGGCTTTCAAAACCTTATCAATTCCTCTGAGAGGATGGCTGATCTTGTCTGATTTCAATATAAAAATTGTGCATTTCCGTTGTCGCCTGTTATTCTTTCAGAGTATCCAAGTCACTTAACATGAATTCGATGGAGGAAAAACGGTAGTTATCTTTCAGTTTCCAGAGAGGTGAACCCTGTTTATTCCGGGTTGAGAATAATTGTTCCAAGGGTCATGTTCTAATGTATCTGGAAACGTGACTTCAGACGTCTTACATCTTTCTGAATGCCGTGGAATGGCGTCCAATTTCCGCAAAACCCATACACATATTTCAAAATTGATGTAAATTGAAATTTGGTAACAATTTCTGTGTGGCTTTTTGCTTCATTTCCAAACCCATTCTACAGTTTGTTGAATCTGCTGCTCCGACTTGGGTCTTGTGAAAGCAATTTGTTCTGACACTCCGACTACTTGAGTAGTCTTCATCTGTGTATTCTATCTTTTAGGTTTTGCCGGATCTGTGTCTGCAGTTTCTACCCACATCTTTCCCACTTTCACGGATCTCCATATTACATTTGTTTGACTCGTCTTTTCGAGATGACTCAAAAGTCTTGATGATATTGTTTTACATCTCCAGAGTAGTTCAGCCTAAGCTCGATCAGACATGGTGTTTTCGGAACACACTGATCGAGTGTTAACATTCTGGCAACAGTTACACTCGCAGGTGTCCTAATCGAGCGAAGATTTGCTGCGGTCCGTTGCAGCGTGGCTCTGTTCACCAAAATTAGAACGTATGCTGTTTGGGTCATATCTCTTCTTTCCATCGGTTACGATGCTCTGCCGTTCGTACTGCCTGTTCTTCTGCGCTATTACATTTCGTATCGTTCACACCATTCTGGAAGTATGGAACAGCAAAATCCCGTAGGTTATCGTATACTGGCATGCAGTCACGGACTTCAGGTAACCTTACAGTGGATAAGGTGTAATCTCTCTGTCTATTCTATCAGTCCCAGAATCTTAAACCATGAATCCGTTGTTTTAAAATAGCTAAGCGTCGGTTTTTCTTTTTGATCAAAGTACACGATTTGTTGCTGCGACTTTAGGTATCCTCTCTTTTTACACTTCTTAACGCATAAACATGCATACATCTAGACTAATTTCGGTGTGTGAAAGCATTATCTTTAGTCTCTCGTTGAAATAAACGTACGCAGCCGATTCAAACGAACCGGGTGATTCTTTCAAACTGCTTTTCGGGTTGTGAAGCCTTATTCGACTCTTTCCGAGAATATTTAGCCGAAGGTAACAATGTCGCAGGGTATTTAATTGTTGTCCTGGCTCTTGGCTGTTACTGTCTATGTTCGGAGTTCTCATGGCCGTTCCAACGCGTGGTGTGTGGTCTAACATGATAACGCACTATATTTCACAGCCTCTGTCCACCTCGAAAATCTAACGGGGTCTGAAAAACTCAACCATATATGTGACATTTTATCAAGCCTGTCGGTGCCACCTCACATTGTGTCTATCAATTTACAT
>QNGE01005982.1:0-36534 GCA_008508345.1 Paragonimus westermani | reverse complement strand
ATATATATCCAGCCCAGACCGTGCGTAAGACTAGGCTACTAGTACGCATATTTCGATTCTCTCGCTGATTTAACACAGGTGTTTGATCGACGCTTGCAGTCTAATAACTGAGTGAGTTAAGAGGTATCAATGCACCCAAAGGCCGATCCATGAGTCGATTCGTCCTGGTTGCTTCGTTAGGAGATGCTCCTCCTAGCAAGGTTGACCATACTTGAGGAAAAATCATTTTCACTGGACGTGTTTTCTTGCTGTTGCTCTGTCACTTTTTAGAAACCGTCACTTTGGGTCTCATCATCCAAGGCTAACTTTGAGGTATCGTTACACTCCCCAGCTGGGCTTCTCTACTCGTGTGAGCATACACCCGCTGTTCTGTTCGCCGCCGCACTCGGAATTCAGGCCGGCACCACTTTGCATTTCAGCCTATTCTTAACGCGTTGACGACGATCCAAATCTACACTACGATCCGTTCTCAAACAATATATATATATATATATATATATATATATATATTCAAAATGGGCAGAGGATAATGGTTTTATTTAAATATGTATATGTATGTACTAATATCGAACGTAGTTCTGGAAGCACAATTCAGATGAACACTCATTTACCATCAGGTTTACACACGCGTTTAGCAGTGCAGCGGAAGCACTTGACAAATCCTCCAGTTAATTCCGGCTGTTAAATAAGTAGGTAGTTACTGCTACTCATATAAACCAGTCTGGTAAAACGCTGTAGGTAACGGAATATAAGTGATAGAGTCGAATGCGGTTCAGTTGTTTACGGACCAAATAGTGGAAATGAGATAAATACGAAGAAGAATGGATGGAGAAATCTATCGGTCGCGTTAAATTCAGGGACAAAAGCATACTACTGTGAGCAAATGAGTAGAATAAAAGCTGAATGTAAAATTAACTCTTCCTTTCTCATTTTGCAACCTGCCGTCCGGGAGCAAGATCACGCTTCGGCAGATGGGCGTGTTGGACAGCGTTGTGATGCCGCAACTTTCCTGCATTTTGTGTGTGTGTAAACGCGTGCCCAGTGTGTATGAGTTAATGGATGAACATGTTCATTACACTCACTGTGCACCTTGAATAGTAGAGTGCACTTCGGTTTGACTTTAGGAAAAAGTTTCGAACACGTTTGATTCGTTCAAAAATACCCATTGAAGTCATTAGAACGACAAAGTAACGAGCAACACTTGTTTTCTATGTTTGATCATCAGACTAATTATAGCACAATGATTGTAAGAACGGCAACTAGAGTGAGTGAGAAAAACGGTCAGTAGAGGTTATGGACGACGTGCTTGTTATCAGTTACGCAATCACTGTGGGCTTGATTGATTGTGGGCCATGGGAGGCTAAGTGTCCACACGAACTTCTGAGCGCAATCGGATGCTGATGGCTTCGGCGACGGTTAGTATTCGGAATACCGCCATTTCTGATCGACTCGTTGGCACTTGGTGGGCCATCTGAAAAACATCTTTCTTATTGACAGAATGATAGAAGTCGGTCAAACGAGCAACAATCACGCTTGAAACCGTCTTATTCACACCACTGATCAACGATGCCGGATTTTGTTCATGCACTCTGTCAGACACTCACCTTGTAGTACGACCAATATATGATGCTCGATACGAGCAAACAAATGGGAACACAACGATTGTTTGTACATTATGGAAGTTTATCTTTGAGCTGTGACATGCTAACGGGTGTTGGACGGAAACTCGTGCACAATTAAGGTTGTTTTGACTAACATTCTCAGCTTTCTTGCCATGAGATCTCCTTTGAAAGAAAAACTAATAAACGCAAGTTTCTTATTCACAGAATGTGACTGGAATTTCGACTCTACCGTCTGCATCGCCTTCTGAATGAAGCGCATTGGGTCGCCACTCTGCATGAAGATTTCTTGTAGAAAATCTAGCTCAGATTGTAAAATGTCACGGGTGCAGATCTTTAACGTTCTACCCGTCAGATATCGAATGAGGTTCCGCTTTTGATACGGCGGAACATAACTGTCAAGGTGAATGTACTGGCCACTCCAAGTCTGTTTTCTGTACACATTCCATCGGATTGAACCATCTTCTCTTCTTACTATGCGAACGTTCAAAAAATTTATTTGGCCCATGTCATCTGGCTTCCTGATAAATTTGGTATTGTTGTGAAGTGAGTTAAAAGCTGTAATAATTCTGTTCAATGACCTCACTCAATTGGGTAGTCTCCAGTTTGCTCATGAAAACGTCAGCTAACAATGAACCCAGAGGCAAGCCTACTACCACTCCATCTCTGTCAGTAGACTTCATTGCTGAACAGAAACTGAGTGCCACTGGTACAATCACTAGCAGTTCTCTCAGTTCATCAGGGCAAGTTCGAGCGCTCACTCAGCCTGCCGTGGCTCACAACCAAATCAAACCCATAATGATTGCGTAACTGGTAACAAACACGCTATTCATAACCTCCGCTGACTGTTTTTCTGACTTACCCTAGCTGCTGTTTTGATATTTATTGTGTTATAATTGGCCTGATAACCAAACAAGAAAGTCTGGTTCGCTACCTTGTTCTCTTTTTAACGTGTGTTAGTTCATATGAAACCGAGTTATATGTAAATTTGTCACATCGCTGTTGCTTAATCCAGGTGTAAATACCGAGTTATCCCAAAATAATTTGGCTTTATCGAGGGATTTTCGGTCATTGACATTTTGCTTCCCATCAAAATACCTCAGCAGTTATGAAGCCTTGCTTTGTTAACCAGTTTTCATTAGGTGATGTACGCTGTTAAACTGCTGCAATTGAGGTATCTATTTTATGGTAATGCTAGTGTTTTTTAGACTGAATTGTGCACATGTATATGAAGTGAAGAACCAGAGATAAACAAAACAGTCAACATGATGATACATAGTGTTAGCATTTTTCGTTCACAACCCAGGCGAAGCTAGTGAATATGGGATTGTGTTAGACATCAATTTCGTCCACTTGTTAACGTTAGTTGAAAAATTGATGTCGCGCCTACTTTGAATATTTTAGCACCTAAGCCATAAATTTACATCCATTTCTCACTAGTATCAGTCGTTCATCTGACGCCTGAAAATTTAACAATTGTATCTCTTCCTGAATCACATCTGTCTGTCTAACGCTCAAGACTAATGTGATGACATAGACGTCCATCCATTGACATCATCAGGTTATCAGAAACATCCCCGGGGACGCACCAACCAACTACCTCAACACTTCTTATGATTACCATCAGCCAGAAGAACAACTTGCCTGTCTTCAAACAAATCATGCTAGTGTAATCTTTCCGCTATCGGTGTGCAGCGGAATATCTAGACCAAACTAAAGAACACTAATCAGTTGTAAGAAATCCGCACCAAATTTAGTACGAATGAAGTTGAACAGTTTGGGCGTCATTATTGATATTGTTGAGTGTTGTAATCTAGTACAACATTCCCGAGGAAGGCCACCCGTGGTGGTTGAAACGTAGAGTATAACAACTTGCTCGTAACGTTGTGTTATTCCCAATCTGTTTGTCAATAAAGAACACTAACTTGCTAAGCTCAGGACAAATTTGACTGAGACCACTAACAGTGTGGTCGTTGTGTACCTTACCGTTACCACAGAAACCATATTCATTTGACATCCAACACAATTAAATTTCGATTGTCTCTTGCTCCCGTATTGTGGAAAACCGTTACATCCACCTGAAAGTGTGTTTGAACGACTGGGGTGATTGAGAGTTACTTCGCGCGCCAGCTCACCGTCCACCTGTATTGCCGCTTCGTTTCATCATTCGCTTATGTGCTCGCAAGTCGATTGTGTGTATGAACCATATATACCCTAGTTAATCGTCGCATTATTTTCAATCCGTCGTCTCGGTTCGCTTGACTGTGCAACACTGACCATCGTGTTGGCCTGAAGCAGACCATCCCTGCTGGTCCGAATATCGAGCCGACCAGCGCTAGATGATGAGAAGACAAGTGACAACCTCCACCGAATCGATCGTTGTCTGATTGCGCAATCCAATGTTTTGTTCCGACAATTTGTTTGTACCTGCAATTGCCGTGGTCAAAGGTCATATCACTGGTCTGCATTGCAAACCAAATCTCTACCCCGAGTTCTGTGACGTAACTGTGTGCAGACTTGTAAACCGCTCATCACCGACGCTGGTTTACCTGTTGTAACCCGCTTGTTTGAAATTTTGTTGTGAAAACCGTAGGCTAATTGTATTCTTTTTTAATAGACTACTCGGAAGGCACGAATTATGATATGAATTCATTTCGCACACTCTCGTCAGTTGTAAAGGTGACTGGAGAGTGTTCGGAATTAATTCGTATCGCAATTTTTTGTCTTCTGAGTATTATATTTTGATGGTTAAGAGGGACTTAATTGTATTCTGTCTTTGCTCTTTCTCGTTTCTAAAACTTGTCTCAACATGGTAGAGTCGCTCACATGTCAACTCTATGTGTCCATCAGCAATCCTTAATTACTCGTCATTTTTCCTAACCCATCCCCTCAGTTCGTTTGACTCTAGAAACTTGTCCTAGTAAATCATGCATTTACTCGATGTTAATGAACATACCTTTTAATGCACTACTCCCACAGTGCGCTTATTATGTAAGTATACCTGTTCACATTGTTTTCCATCCGATTTCCCTTCATTGTTATCATCACAGACAGCAATACATCAGTGGTTCTCACTGTTGCTTGATTGTCACACAACCATGAAAAAAGTAAACCCGGCACAGAAAGGGAGAACAGATGGGAAAGGGACATTACTACTAAAAAACGCCACTTCTACATTCAGACATTCAACATCAAGGTGCTTACATTTCACAAACAAATAATCGAACTACAAGTGAAAGTATAGTATCGTCAGCTTCCTTACGGCTTTTACTACCTCACTTCATTAAACGCCCTTACTTTGCAGATAATTCAGCCAAACGAAAACATTCACGTCACTGAACTCTATTAGCCGCCATCTAATCTGACGACTTCAGTCACCGATCCTGAGTCGCGAGGGCCGCAGACCGGGAAACGAACCCGGTCTACAAGGACCAACCCCTTCGTGAACGATTTCATTTGTCTACGATAGGTCTTCATCTGCTCACCTCGCACCTTGCACCAGTCGGCCACAATGCCGGCAGAGTGCTCGGTGTGGCAGACGACTGGCTGGCATCCTTAGTACATGGCTTAACCATCCAAGTTTGTGAAAATGTGAGGATGGAACAAGAGTTCGGTGGACAATTACTACCAAACACCCGCTTCCTAACCTACTGGTTACCTACTCCCTGATGCCGCCTGATATGACCAACTGAGCGCAGATATCGGTAGTCAGATTCCTCGAGGTGGTTCACGTCTTCTACGCTGAGCAATCATGTTTCGCTGCCGTGAAATAATACAGCACTCACTGTCGCCTTAAATATGCGATCGTTAGGCATCAGAGAGATACACCTCCATCGTCACGAGTGCTCCAAATTAGCGGACATTGTCCTAACCTTATAGATTCGCGCTTCTGCCTCATTCCGCCGTCGCTGTGATTCCCCTGGTACACAAATCGGCCAACGACCTTCGCAACTTCGTGATCTAACATTAAATCTGCGCAATCACAGCAATCTTGCAGAATCACATTGCACTTTGAGGCTGTGAAGCGCATTCCGAACTGCTTAACATAGTACGAGATAGCATTTAGCGTTGTTTGTGCTGACTGAAAGTTGTCCAGCATCAACATCTTGTCGTCAGCATAATCAAGTTCAATCGGTCTCCCACCAGGTAGGAGGTCCAGGCCGGCATCTTGTGTGCCGCAGACAGTCCTCCATTATTTCGGTTGTGTAAAAATTAAACAAAACTGATGAAAGTGGACAGCCTTGACGTAAGCCACAGCTGGTGCTGACAGTATCAGACAGTTCAACGTGAACCCTAACCTGAGCAGAAGTATGGGAATAAAGCACCGACAGTATGTTCACATACTTGGTCGGTACATGCCTGCGTTTAACCGTTCTAAAAGTATTAGTCGATCCACCGAATCGAGCACACCTTTATGGTCGAAAAATACAGCAACTATTGGCCGGCAGTGTACATGACGCTGATCCAGAATTTGACGAAGAGTAAAAATGTGATCCATACATCCCAACCCTGGGCGAAACTCTGACTGCTCTCCCCCAATGTTTGTCTCCCGAGCTGCAATGAGTCGACGAGGTATAGTAGATGCCAGAACCCTAGTGATGACTGGGGTCAAACTAATTCCCCCATAGTTTTCGCAAGAACTCTTAATACCTTCCTTGAATATGGGAACTATTGCCGAGTGATCCCAGCACGAACGAATGATCTCCGTCATCCACGCAATTTGAAACAACTGAGTCAAGGCCTACACTAACGTCTCCCCACCTCCTTTGAAAACTGTCGCTACGAAATCATCTGGACCAGCAGCCGCATTACGCTTGGGAGCTGGAATGCAATTGCGGACCTCAGTCTTAGGAAGTGCCTCCAACTCGCCCGACCAAGTTTGTGACGGCAACACAGTGGGAGCAAGAGGCTAGTTGAACTGACTCTCAGTGTTCCGCACACCATTCTTACTTCCTCCACTTATTATGGATGAGTGTGCCATCTGCATCACTGATAGCTTCATTGACAGCCGATCGCCTCGTAACAGTTGCACAGATAAGCTTCAACCATTTGCCGATGTTCCCTGAAACAAAGGCGGTCTTCATCTCCTAAACTTTCCCCACTCGTGGTCAGCCTGTAGGCTACGTTTCAGTTTCCTATGGATATCTTTTCTAAACTTGTTAACTGAACAGCCAGCAGGAACGTTCCGTCTGGCATCTAACGTCTCCAGGGATTCCTCTGAGATCTACTGCTTGTTCAACCCATGTACCCTCGTACCGCATACTACAGTAGCTGCTTCATAAATTGCCTGTAAGATTTGGGTCCAGCAGCTATTAAGATCCTCGAATTGAGGAATACTAGGGCAGATTTCTAAGCTGGTTTGACACTTATGCTTTACTGGTAGTACAACCAGTTTCGCAACAGCCAGTGGTTGTTGTCAGTGGGGTCGTTGTCCAGCAAGAGTAAGAGCGAAACGGGGAATTACCAAAACATGACGTGAATCCAGTGTGGAATAATGGATGTTACGTTGTTGTTGTTGCTTGATCTCTATGAATCTGAAACGAACTGCATCGTAATTTTATCGGTTTGTTGTGTTGATCACGTTGGCTGCCTTCACATTTGGAGATATTGATTGATGGTTGTCAATCGCTGTATTACAAATTTCACCAGGTAACCGACTTATCACAAACGATTTAGGTTTTTTCTGCGCTGGTACGGTGTCTTTCCGGAAGATTTTGAACTGGGTTCGTCAACCGGTCATTGTGAGTCCAACAAACAGACCATTCATGGAGAAACACTGCAATCCGAGAAGATGCATCTGGCAACACTGTTCCACAGATTACACTTGGGTGATAAGAATTCACCGGTTCTTCGACAACTGAAAAGTTCCACTTGTTAAAAGCTCCACGTGGTTGTTGTGAATGCAACAAATGTCTGAAGGCTCGCAGGGAGTTTGGTTTGTTTCATCCTCTAGTCAGTTGTTTGTTGAGATCGGCTGCGTCATTTTTGTGACTGCTGACCTATACTTCATCTATGTCGAAAGGTGACTTACGTTTTATTATCTTTCTTAAATAAAACACACTAGTCATCTCTATTCCTACTTTCACCATTGATGCCATTCCCCTTAGAGTTACTCACTCTGAGCCCCGTAAAATCCCGAAGTATACACTTTCCTTCCGTACTTTTTTCCTGAGTTCCTGATGTGTAAACAGTCGTTTCATTCTGACCCAGCCAGTGATCATCTGTTTGGGTGATCTCGATTTTGTTTTATCCCTCCCCCCTATTCCTGAATGGTGCCCAATTTCCCATTTTGTTGTACCGGCACATCCGACATGATAGGTTTGATTTTTTTGTACATTTACGAGCACCTTCTCATTGACCGTTTCGAAGATAGATTATCTTCCGTGCCGTTGGATATTAAGAAAGGAATTTGTTGAATTAAAAGATTACGCGGAACTGAGTTTGAACTTGAATCGTTACCGAACGATTCACCAGCGGATGCCATACACCAGAGAGTTCGGGATACTGAACTTTCGCCATCAACTGGTTAACTAGTTACTCACTACGATCTTGTCGAAACACCAGTCGTGCGCGAAACACGACAAACGCTTTGATCATATGCAATCCGATATGGGCACCGAATGTGAACGGTTGCGATTCCAATTGGTGGACCGCGTCAGCATTCATCGAACCAGGTCACTAGTGAAAGCTCTTACGGCTAGGGCCCGATCCCTGTCCAGACCAATTGAGGCCAATGATTTTTACTTGTGACAGTAGTTGCACCGCGCACCCATCGGACATATAAATGATCGAACTAGCAGGCTGGGAGAGCAACGGGCCAGGCACAGACTGGTCGCCTCTTTGTGAAGGATATAACCAACTGAATATAATTCCCAATTCGTGTATTGACAAGCATTGGCGTCATCCTTAATTTATCAACTGAACCGCCGTTAGGTTCCGGCGCAGCACGCCAAACAGCAAGTGGCACACCCATTAGTCGCCACTTTCACCAAGTTTTTCTTGTAGTATAATGCATATTCTTTTCTCCGTCACTGGTGTCAGTTTTCTTAGACAGTTCGACCTGTTAGTCGACGTTCGCCGATCACCTCTACTCGATAACTTCATGGTATTCGGCGTTCAAAATAAGGCATCACTTACAGCTCTGATTAGCTCGATGCCATCCAATCATATCAGTTGCGCGCCTAGGTAACGAACTGTCGACTGTGACAACAATTTTCACATACCACTTTATCACACGAAAGTGCTGAAAGTGGCTCAAGTGGAGGTTGAGCATATGATTTAACTGGGTAACATCTGTTCTGAGTTTCCGTCATTACACATGCTATCCTGAAAGACAGAAGGTGATTGACGCCTATGTAGCGAATACCGAGTATTAAACAACGTAACCACGTCCTATAGGTGTCCAATTCTTCACACTCAGGGTTCAGCAACGGACCTTTTTGGTAGCCAGATATTCACCATGTTTAGTCCCGTGCGAGTTTATATTTGAAGTCCAGTTGCCTCCGAGGACGTCCGAAAAATTGCAATGAAAACATTGTTCGAATTTTTGATTGTTTGCGCCTTCTGTTTGGTTTTTGCAATGTTACTCAAACTTTCAATCGTTTTTTACAAGCTAGCTCTTCGCAAGGAGATAGGTGCGCTCATTTGTCCCGCCAGTTTTCTAGTTATTGGGTTACAGTTTATTTGGTCAAGTGCACATTCGGATTGTACTGCGTAAATTTCGCAAGTGAAGTAGAATTTCTGTCTAGCAAAACGAAGACAAAAGTGATTTCGATTACAGCACTCCTGAGGAGGACCACCCGAGGTGGTTGGAATGTAGAGTATTACAACTTGGTCGTAACGTTGTGTTATTCCCAATCTGTTTATCAATGACTCTCCAGAACCTTCGTCAGTTGGATGCCTTGATAAAATTTCATTCAGCTTCGTGTCAATCCAATGTAGCAGCTCGGCGACATGTTCAAAGGCAAGATACGCCCATTTTTGTTTACGTTTACCACACAAAATCTCTTTACTAAGCTAACAATAACTATAGACACTATGGCATCGCTATCCTGAAACCATCCTTCCTTATTATTAACGACAGTGACGGATGCAACAAACGTGGTTGTGAAAGCATTCGTGCAGGACCAACTTGGCAGCGACCACTACCCACAAGCCCTTATCCTCAAGCGTTTACAACCAACTGAGTCGCTCCACATGAATTCTAAAAAGGAATTATCAACTATTTTGAAATCCACCAATCTTGATATGTTCTGGAGGGTTGAAACGATCTCTGAAGACAACGAAAGTGGCCAGCGTAAGCTCTTCGTTCGACATCCGATAGCCATCTTCTCAAGGACTACTGACACCTGCACTATATCTTTCAGTTCACGACCGATGACCATCCCATTTTAGATGTCATGGATTGAGTCACCAAGGCGCCTTCGTGCGCCAATGCCACGGCAACATGACAGAGTTCAATAGACCTCCCGGTGATCACAATTACAAAGGTCAACGGTACAGACCTGAACGGTCTGCAAGACGCAACATCAGTCGTGACATCCGAATTCGTCTGAGGCGTATACGCGTGTTCAACAGTCCAACATTCAGTGCCACACACCTTACTCACTGAGCAGTTTTGCCGCGTTCGAAAAGTGTTTCCCCATGTACATATTTATCTAGTCGGACCCGTTTCACTCTTTAATGTGCATACTCACATCCTTACACGCACAGACTGATTTATACTTTAATCAGGGGCCACACCCTTTCCAAGAAGCCATCACAGGAGTATTTTGAAGCGCTGGATCGTCCATTTTAATTGTTTTGTCTTAGCAATCACGGATCGCGGGCCCCATTTTCACTTAGCCTTCCAGTCAGTTCTCAACAAGCTAGAATGTGTTTAGATTTGCGCCACGGTTTAATAATCGGTGGCTGGCGAATTGGTTGAACGTTTTTACCGCTAGCTTAAAACTTCTCTATCTCCTGGCAACAACAGTTATTGGTAGAAGGTGTTGCCGTTGATCTGGTTGAGTATTCAAGACACTTTGAAAGCCGAACTTCATGCCATTTTCTGCACTTGATCCATGGGTGCTCGGTACGCTTACTCAGAACGGTGGCCGCTCCATGCACAAAGAGACCCAACGAATTCACTGGTTAAGATGAACGCTTGGTTCAGTACATGCGATAAGTCTAACCAACCCCACCAAGAGAGCAGACAACGACGACGTAAGTCGACACTCGTCTGTCAGCTTGTTGCCATATTTTGATCCGTGCTGCTGCCCCTAGACTAACTTCGTAGTCACCATGCCAGGGTCCATTTCGTGTAATCAAACGGTACAAAAAGACCTTCGTAGTGAAACTTAACGGTAAGTGCGATGTTAAACCAGCATTTGTCGGGACACACGATGCACATGATAAGAAATCTGACACACAACCAGCAACAGTCCCGAAGAACACTGGTTTATGTGATATTAGCGTAAATTATCCCACAGTCATGACCTCGCCAGTATTGACAACACAACCGTGGGAACGGGCGTGGTCAAGAATTTCATAAGGCAGCATATGCGCGTTTTGCTGACTACATCGTCGGTCGCATATGGTGGTTTTGCTGTATTTTCTTGCCTAAACTAGGTTATTTGCCGCACATGCATGGATCCCAACGATCAACAGTTTTCGAAAAAGACGGAATGTTGATACAGTCACGGTAGAAGCGGATAAACACTGAGTCCATCGTTTTACACAAATGAAGGCATCACGCTCTAAGCACTACAGATTAATAATTCAGTGTCTGGATGGTGAATGGACGCGGTCGTTACTTTTTGAAGAACCCACAGAAATTTGGACTTTTATGTGGGACTTTTGTGAGGACTGACTACGGAGAATACGGCCGGAGATGTGATCACAAGTTTTACCGTGCCCAAACCAGTAAAATGCATTTTCATGATCGTTAATTTCTAAATGTATCGATCAGTCGACATGAACTGTGGCAACAGTAAACTCGGGTATTTGCGCTCATGTCAACAGTGCCAGCTAACTGAAATGCTACGTTGTCCAAGTCAGCATTACGTTTGGCGTTCTAAGGGGGAGAAGGCCGTCGCAGCCCTATTATCCACTACAGTTAAATTTCGATTGTCTCTTGCTCCCGTATTGTGGAAAACCGTTACATCCACCTGAAAGTGTGTTTGAACGACTGGGG
Source organism: Paragonimus westermani (assembly GCA_008508345.1). Lineage (NCBI taxonomy): Eukaryota > Metazoa > Platyhelminthes > Trematoda > Plagiorchiida > Troglotrematidae > Paragonimus > Paragonimus westermani. Next base: position 24,741 of record QNGE01005982.1, on the reverse strand, counting down.
TGATTGAGAGTTACTTCGCGCGCCAGCTCACCGTCCACCTGTATTGCCGCTTCGTTTCATCATTCGCTTATGTGCTCGCAAGTCGATTGTGTGTATGAACCATATATACCCTAGTTAATCGTCGCATTATTTTCAATCCGTCGTCTCGGTTCGCTTGACTGTGCAACACTGACCATCGTGTTGGCCTGAAGCAGACCATCCCTGCTGGTCCGAATATCGAGCCGACCAGCGCTAGATGATGAGAAGACAAGTGACAACCTCCACCGAATCGATCGTTGTCTGATTGCGCAATCCAATGTTTTGTTCCGACAATTTGTTTGTACCTGCAATTGCCGTGGTCAAAGGTCATATCACTGGTCTGCATTGCAAACNCTGTTTGTCAATAAAGAACACTAACTTGCTAAGCTCAGGACAAATTTGACTGAGACCACTAACAGTGTGGTCGTTGTGTACCTTACCGTTACCACAGAAACCATATTCATTTGACATCCAACACAATTAAATTTCGATTGTCTCTTGCTCCCGTATTGTGGAAAACCGTTACATCCACCTGAAAGTGTGTTTGAACGACTGGGGTGATTGAGAGTTACTTCGCGCGCCAGCTCACCGTCCACCTGTATTGCCGCTTCGTTTCATCATTCGCTTATGTGCTCGCAAGTCGATTGTGTGTATGAACCATATATACCCTAGTTAATCGTCGCATTATTTTCAATCCGTCGTCTCGGTTCGCTTGACTGTGCAACACTGACCATCGTGTTGGCCTGAAGCAGACCATCCCTGCTGGTCCGAATATCGAGCCGACCAGCGCTAGATGATGAGAAGACAAGTGACAACCTCCACCGAATCGATCGTTGTCTGATTGCGCAATCCAATGTTTTGTTCCGACAATTTGTTTGTACCTGCAATTGCCGTGGTCAAAGGTCATATCACTGGTCTGCATTGCAAACTAAATCTCTACCCCGAGTTCTATGACGTAACTGTGTACAGACTTAAAAACCGCGTAACTTGTAAACCACGTAACTGTGTGCAGACTTGTAAACCGCTCATCACCGACGTTGGTGTCCTGCAATTTACTTGTTGTTACCCGTTTGTTTGGAATTTTGTTATGAAAACCGTAGACTAATTGTATTCTGTCCTTTTACCCCTCCTTTTCTAGAACTTCTTTCAATTTCCTTGTACGTATAAAGTCGTACATATCTGATGAGGAAGTATCGCACACAAAGTGCCGTACAGCGGAAGAAGAGCACCGTGAAGTATTAGCTGGTGCCAGCTGGCACGTTCATCACTTTCAACGGTGTACCACAGTTCTGAAAACTGAAAGCTTTATCGACAACCTTCAGTATCTGATTATTTCGATAAAGACATTACGCTTGATAACGTAACACGGTAGAATATGAACTAATCATTATGTACGGTTGAATATTCACGTGGAAACTTGTGCTCCTGATTTGATTTGTTCCCAGTGAACTGCAGCAAACAAATGGAATTGAGATGAGTAGTCGGGGATTTGGTTTATTTTCAAGTTGACTATCACTCACACTTGATCGCAACGTTCGCATTCAGACAGACTTTCCAGCCAGCTTCTTTCGAAAAGAAGCACTAGACTCGAGTTTCGCTCTTATTAGAGCTCGTCAGCAGTGCATATTCTTGCCACGACCGGGATTTGAACTCCGGGCATTCCAATCATGAGGTAACCGTGTTAACCACTGCGCCATTGACTTCACATTAGGCATGACCGAATAATCACATCTTAACGCTCAACCACTCTCGCTTGTGAGCAATGATCAGTGATCAGGCTGCCCGATCGTCTCGGGAGGAGCTCTAATGAGAGCGAAACTCGAGTCTAGTGCTTCTTTCCGAAAAAGGCTGGCTGGAAAGTCTATCTGAATGCGAAGGCTGCTATCAAGTGTGAGTGATGGTCAACTTGAAAATAAACCAGATCCCCGACTACTCATCAGTAATCTAAAATATCGCCTTGCAGGTTTAGTGAGACCAGTGATTTCGACCTGTGTCGGAAGTCCTAATCGCGGGGTTATCGATTGGAGTTGACAGGACAGCTACTGTGCCTCCTCTCGAGACGATCGGGCAACCTGATCACTGATCATTGCTCACAAGCGAGAGTGGTTGTGCGTTCAGATTTGATAATTCGGTCATGCCTAATGTGAGGTCAATGGCGCAGTGGTTAACACGGTTGCCCCATGATTGGAATATCCGGAGTTCAAATCCCGGCCGTGGCAAGGATATTTACTGCTGACGAGCTCTAATGAGAGTGAAACTCGAGTCTAGTGCTTCTTTTCGAAAGAGGCTGGCTGGAAAGTCTATCTGAATGCGAACGTTGCGATCAAGTGTGAGTGATAGTCAACTTGAAAAAAGATTTAAAACGACTCGTTCTTCTGCCCAGTTTTTCAAATCTTAGCCATCCATTCTAGTGGCGAATTGACGGAAAATCCACTCTGTTTAGTCGGCTTCACATTTCTGGTTCCGAAGCTCGAACAACAATTGAGATATTTGAAAACCAATGTGAAACTGCAAGTTCATAATCGCGCGGATGTTTCCACCGGGTCGTTAGAGAAACATGATGATGAGCGTTAATTTCCAACAATTCTTCAACAGTTGCAGAGGGATCAATGGACGACATGAATGGGGTTTTTACGATTCGTCAGTGTGTCCGTAGTCACCAGATAACTGAATTTATGATTAACTGTCTAGGCGAACTCCGAATCGCCAGTGCTGATAATGAATGGTTTGAAGACTACCACAGAATTATGTCATCATACCACAGCCTAAATCAGTGAAACGCGTGGGACCAATTGATTTGTTGCAGAACCACGACAACCGCATTGAATTAAACGAACAGATAGCGCTCAGCTCTGCAATGACTGACATCCGCCGTCCAATCATTAAAGTGATGTACTTAGCTTACTGAGTCCGGCAGATTTGCACCGATGACAGTATGACACGGTCACAACTTGATAACCAGTTTTTCTGCTAATGGATACCCGGAGAAATTCATACATCTCCATATTAAGGTCCTATAGTATTTAGTTTGCAAAAAAGGTGTGCAGCAACTGGCGCATTGCGAAAAACTTCGTTCGCTCCCCTGCATCATGAGATTCATTCTACCGTGAAGTGTACAGTTCACACGAACGAATTATATCGCTCGTTATTAACTGCAGGGTTTCTCTGTACAAAAACTAGATGTGAATTAAACAAAAAGTGACTGGTGTTGTTTAGCAGGTAACTTACAATTGCACTGACTGTCACATCAGCAGATCGAATTAGTACGCGCGCAAGCAGACGGCCGGGTGCATCCCCAAATTGTTGTATCTGCCTACGACGAGCAACTGGCGTGAAACTCGGTATCATCAGCTGCGAAGTTGCTCATTCCGGAACCAATCGACAACATCGATTCGACCGTTTCGTTCATTCTGTTGCTGTTGTGCACACCCCTAAACTTCTGGGCGTTTGTGAAGACATGCCTATTCCTCAAAAACGACCAGTACTACCGGCATAGAATATTTTGGTTTGTGCCACCCAGCTCCACTATGACTCTGAACTCACTCAGTTAAGCTGTTGTCACAACGTGTGTCCGATATACCTTCTGACTGTTTATTGTTCCTGTGTGCTCAACAAAGAGCTTTTATCAACTAAATTTTGTTACTCAGTGGGTTGAAAGACCTGTGTTGACATGGTATGGCGAATAGGATTCAGAAACGCAAGCATGTTTAGAAGGCAAAAAGATACGATGAAGTGAGAAATCTTGTGTTCGATCGTCACAGTTTTACAAGGCTCTGGGTTGTTCGGCTTTGACGGCTGCCTAAAATATCGCAGTTCGTTTGCACATTCATAAACTTTACCTCAGGGCCTTGCACTCCACATTCTGTAGTTGGTCTGAAAACCATCGCTAGTCCTCAACAAGTCATTTGATCACATAAAACTCCGCTCTTTGATTATCCCATCAGTATAAAACTGAGATGTATTTACTTTGAGCTGGAACAATTTAAAATGAGCCCGTTTGCATCGTGGTGATATACCTGAATTATAACGGATTTTTAAGACGTTCTTTTATAACTGATAGCATGTTACCTTTCAACCACGGTTTTTTCACAGACAAAAGCGAGGCTTAAAGAGCACTGAGGAGTTCACTGCTCATTTTTCTGTAGGCGATTTATCAATATCAACATGAAAATTTTGCACATGCACCAGTCATTTAATACAAAGAACGAATAAGCTTATAGCAATAATTTATTGACAGAAATTACCCACCACATCCGGATTTCACGTACTGCCCGAATCCTTAGAGTTCCATCCGCCATGACACCGATTGTTTTTGCATTGTTTGTCACAGCACATACGATCTTTGGTACAGTAATCACCACTTTCACCGCAATACTTGCATCGGCCATGATCAGACCAGTAATGGTTTTTGAAGCAATTCATCGGCCGACAACAGGAATCATCACTGGCACAGTACTGGTATTGTCCAATACAATACTTACATACCCCCCAACAGCTATGACAACTCTTCTCACACTTCCAGCCGCCACAGCATTGTTGGTCTGATTGACATGATCGGGAACAATCATTTGAATGTGTGATCACTAGATCTATTATGTGTGTTTATGAACAAATATTATGTTGCATACCTGTATGCAGCAGCAGCAGCACCAGCAACGCAATCGACGGCGATACCGACCAAGACTGCATCACGAGACAACGCAGGCAGATAGATAACTGCTTTTATAGTAGACGTTAACCAATGTTAGAACACGCCTAGTTTCACTGAGCTCCTATTGGCTAAAACAGTAGAAGTACATAATATGTTCCGTTTACTGTCGGATTAAAAGGTAAGATTGACCGTGCGTTTACATTATCAGTGGAGTGTCTATCACTTCTGTCGTTCATCTCCATTTCTAATTTAAAATTACTCGGATAAAAAGACATACGGCTGGAAGCATTTGACTTACATTCGGGAAATTTCAATGAATCTTCATGACTGCGTGTAACAGATAATTTCTAAATCACTAGGAGCAAACATGCCAAATGTCGCTTTTCACAATGATTGTCAGAACCATGGTAGCGGTAACTCTGCAAACCCTTGTTTCCGACCACAGCAACGGCTCCGCCAAAAAACATTCCTCGGTTGTATGATTTGATTGTATGTCGCAGTCTACCAGAATAGCTGTAAACCTCTTGATTTGGGCAGAACACGACTGGATATTGAATGTTTGCTCAGAACAAACTGGTTCTAAACATAGTAAATGAACTGTTGTCAAGAATGTGCACGGAAATCAGCCGCTAGCAAACGACATTGTATAAAACAGTAGCACAATCAATTAAGGTGAAGTGTGTAGAAACAAAAAACCAGAGTTATTCATGACAGGAAAAAGGCTTAGTGTGTTTGCGATACACTGTTGAGTTACGATGGCGGCGTGGTGAATAGCGTGTTGACTTCCGGTTTCGCGATGATCACGGTTTTAAGTCCCTGGGTCACTGATTCGTTACTAAACCACTCGTAAAACTTGCGGTATTGAAAAATCTCTTCTAATTGAAGCTGCCTAGAATCGACTTGGTCGATACTCATGAAGAAATTACACGGTATTGGTTAATAAAAAACAGAACGGCAGAGTCAGTACAGTAAAATGCAGGAAAATATCAATCATAAGAATGGTGGTTTGGTCCGAAATGTTAGCAAGATGAACTGAGGACAAACGAAGGCTGGAAAGATTATACATGCTGATCGTGAAGAAAAGTCATAAACGAATGGCACCTCCAGATATTTCACATAACCTGCTTATATTAATGAGTGGATACAACATATTTTCCCGTGGTACTGTAACTACATTTCAGCCAGTGCACAAAAACGCCCCTATCTCCCTATACACCCAAACTTCTTATATGTTGCATCTATCAAACGTGACATCTTTAAAAACGTTCTTACATGTCGCTTGCACTGGCCCCATTTTATGCAGTTATCTACACTCCGCAGGTATCATATATAGCATCTTATAAAGTAGTCCGTTGTAGTCTGTTTCTACTCCACATGTTGATACGCATACACTTTCATTATCCCACAGGCGGTGCGATAAGTAGCACCCGGCGTATGGCTATCGAGCGTGCCTATCAAATGGTTTGACGCTGGCCTCGCCCAGTGAATGGTAATTGCGCCATTACGAGTAAAATCGAAGTTGCTCTATCAGGTTACCATTCAAAATGCAATGGAATATATTTGACATGACAGTCTTCACACTGCCCATGCTTCTTGATTGACGGTTTGTTCAGCCCTCACCAAAGTCTCGGACCTCCATCTCTACCTCTCAGAGTGAATCTGGATTCTTTGGGCAACATGTCCTGGATCTTACAAGTACGACTTCATGATCCGGTCAGAATGTGCATGTTGTAGAGTTCAGTTAGGGTTGCCTGGAGTCTTACGTGCGTATAGGTTGTAGCATTAGCAATCAGTGGTTGTCATGGTCTGCACCCAGAAACTAGAAACCTACAATAACTACGCAGTGTCATTTCAGAGAGAAGCAAATCGGGTGAAGCTCATCCTGTCTGTTAGTAATCAGTCTCAATTATTCATTTCCCGATGTCTGTGCACTGTCTCCAAGTCTTTCAAAAACCATTCGGTGTAGGTTTTACGTTTTCTTTTAATGTTTATGGAAGTTGCCATTTTGATCACGGTGATCTCCACTTGTCGAACGCCTGTCTGAGTGGAGTCATCCCAGTCGAAGTTGATGATCACTTATCAAGTCAACACCCGGCGCCTACTGAATTCACCCGCAAACAAACGGAGCCGTACTACGCATGATGACCGAAAGCCGCGCTAAACCACACTTCAACAAACAAGGGCTAGCAATGTAATTTAAAAAAAATTCGCTGGAGCACAAGGGTTTTTTGCTAATCTCTTAATGGAATCTTCAAATTATACTTTAGTTGAAGAAGCAGTATAAAAAACGGAATAACTTGAGCTGAGAACCACGCCACATGGGTGGATCATTAGCAAAGTGTGGTATTGTCCGAGAAAAAAAACAGTTGCGTTTTTTGGAGATCTGCGCTGATTACTGGCAGTGACTGCATGACAAACCCGGTTCCTTCGGTTGCTGATCGTGTTTAAATGATAGAATGATGATCCGGGTGTCCTTTGTTTCACTGAATTAGTTAGAATTAACTGTTTTGCGGGAAATGCAAAATGTCCATTTGTAACGGGCATCCGAAACCAGCAGGCTCGCACGAATTGAACTTGAATTGTGTGACGGGGCGTGCCGCTGTGCTGTCGGTGCCGTTTTAGTTTACGTTTGTGTAAGTCGTGTGCATGGCTTACTGGGTGTTTGACTCATGCCTGTTCATACTGTTTCCCTTTACAGGACTTTCGGTAAAACACCTACTTCGGAAGAACGCTTTTTCCCGGTGCCTCCGCATTGCCCCGAACTCGGTCCACAAGTGTCACGGACAGTCAGAGCGGAAGCAGCTGGCCTGCAAGTTACACACTAAATGTTTTGTTGCTTGCTGTCATTTGTGAACTGTTATATCATTGAGCTAGTATGGTATGAACAGGGTAACTGTAGAGTAAACATAACCGGGCGGACGAAACTGTGGTTAGTGATACAATGATAACGCCGTTTTTAAATCACTTTTTTGACACAACTGAGCATCTTTGAGAAACGTAACTCATACATATCCCCTGCAACCGTTGAACTTATCAGCCGCAATATGAACTAGAAGAAGTAGCTTTGCAAAGGGTAATTGAATTGATTGAATCAGAACTTGTAAGTTTGATTGCTAACGTGTATAAAAGTTTTGTTGAAATTTTGAAAAGTGGGACATTTGTATCTTATTAATTTAAAGCAGTGGCACCAAGATAAATGTAGGATTTGTGCTTTTCATATTAGTTGGTGTCTCTTGATAGAACCACGTTCACACCTAAAGTCGTCAGCTTTTTCTCCCTCAGTTTCTCATGCACAACCCCATAATCCATCAATGCAAAGCTCCCAAAACTATCAAGACGGACAGATTGCCAAAGAGTTACACATGTTACCCATTGTATAAACGGTAAATTTAGGATAGTTTTAGCTGTGTGCAGGTTTTTGCAAACCTCCTTGTATAGCTTTACTTATGGTTATCACGCCCGAACCAGTGATTACTAATATATTATCGCAGTAAGAATTTTTTTCAAAATGACAGTTCTTTGTCAGCACACCAGCTCAATGACTTCTGAAAACCATGTTCTTATTGGACACAATTCAAGTAACGTGAGAATTTGTGTTCATCGTGTGTGACAGTGCGAACAGCACTGTAACCAAGTTCATTCCGAGTTGTTGATCCTCAGGATATGTTTACAACAAATATTGAATGGCACTGACCACATGGCTTGTTTACATATATCTGTGTGTACATTTGTACCAAATGATAATAACCCGAGTACGGTTAAGATAAGCGACATATTTCTGTGCACACGTGAAGACACCCCTATACCTAGAAAAAGTTATGCCAACGATATTAGGGTATCCAAGCGACCATCGTCTACATAGTTCGTCTGTCAGTTAGATGGCGAACCTTCTGAATTTCACGTCCCGCCGGTCTGAAAATGTTGTGAGCCTAGAACGCGGGGCACCCACCCATATATATGCTCGAATGGCGACTTTTTCATTTTTCCCTGTGGCGAACAGCGGTAGGGCCGCCAACCACTCATTGATTGTGCAATTGTTTTTCTCCGTCAGTCCGTTTAACTGAGAATGGTATGAAGTTGTGTGAATTTTCTTGATCCCCAAGCATCCCAACTAGACCCGAAACTCCTCGCTTTCGAAACAGGAGTCTTGATCAATCAATACGCTCTGCGGTATTCGATGATCTGCAACGATATGTTCCATCACCGCCCTACACACGGTGATCGCGATGTTCGGGCATAGTGGCTGATTTGATCCACTTTATGTACTGTTCAGTCACGACTTTGATGTATTGATTTCCGGGAATGGTCACTGGAAAGGGGCCCATCACATCCACACATCACAATTCTCAATTTCACTAACCTTGTTTGGTTGTGTGGGATACTGACGGGCCGGTTAGTATTGTTCAGTGGCTAGCACTGCTGGCAAACTAGCACATAATTGTTAACATCATTCTTAATTCCTGACCAGTGAGCCCTTTGCTTCAGTATTTCATAGGTGACATCCCGTATGAGCCGGCTGATGACATTTTTCACAACTGTCACCCTCAACTCTGCCGATATGACCGGAACGTCTATTCTCCCCCACAATTGGCGCACCAAAATTTCGGCACTATTCAACCGCAGGTTAAACCACTGCATTCTGACAGCTTTCACTTCCGGATTCCCCCCGTCCTCTGACGGTTGTCCGCCCGGATCGCTGTATTTATCCTCCGTGTTGCTCGTAACTTCCCGGGATCGCTTTCCGGTTCAAAACTATTAACTCCGATCACGTCCTTGTGTATCTCATCCGTGTGTTGCGTTCGGGAAACCAAATCGGGAACACAGTTCTCTTTTCCGGATACGTGAAGAACTGTGAAGTTGTGCTTCTGTAGTTGCAACGCCCAACGAGCCAGTTTTCCTCAGGGATCCTCCGCCGATTTAATTCATTCCAACGGTTTGTGCTCGATCCCCACATGAAAACTCCGGTCCAGCAAGTACGGCTTCCATTTGTTCAGGGCCCACACGATCGCCAAAGATTCCTTCGCTGTGGTTGGGTAGTTTCATTCAGCAGGACTCAGTGCCTGACTGACATATTCCACAACACCGTTCTCCTGCTTTAGCACAGCTCCGATCCCTATATCACTCGCATCCGTTGTGACAGCGAAGCCCTGTCAAGTCATTGGGAATTTCATTGTCGGGTGTCCTTATCTTATCAATTATTGGATCGCGACAAACGCTTGAGTAGCTTTTTCTGACCGGCGAAACTAGCAATCTTTCTTCAGAATTTCGTACAGTGGGCTCGGGAGGTCATGATAGTTTTTGATTAAACGGCTGTAGAACTCAACGCGACCGAGGAACTATCGCGACATCCTCCTTGATGATGGCACCGGGATAGCCTCGATTGTCAGTAGTTTCTCGGGTAGTAGTTGGACCTCACCCTGACCGACCTTGTGATCGAGAAGTACTACCTTTCGTTTCACCCGTTGAGGCTTTGAACTATTGATCCGTAGGTTGGCTAGTTCAATCTTCTGCAACACGGCTGAGAAGTTTACTGTATGTTCTGTCTCATTAGCGCTGTAAATGACTATATCCGTACAGCACTTCAGCATCAGTCATCTGAATGCGAAAGAGGCACCTGACAGACCGAACAACATACGTTTAAAACGGTAGTGCTTTCCTACTACTGTAAAGACAGTTTTATCTTGGTCGAATTGTTTGAGTTGAACCTGCCGTTCTGACGTTCTATAGCTTGTCGAAAATCTCCGCCACCGCCGTGACTGCCACAACTTTACTGACCCTAATCTCGTTGAGCAGTCTGAAATCGACATAAAATCAAGGTTGACCACTGAGCTTGCTCACAAGCAAGATGGGAGAATTGAACGGGCCATCGGCTTCCTCACTGATTTCTCCTTTCAGCATGTCCTTCACTCGTCGTTCAATTTTCGGCCGCGGGTTTGCTGGGATCCTTCTGGGGAAGAATGTCCAAAATCGATTTGGTTCGATAGAGGTTTCATAATCATCTCAGTAACAGTAGTCATACGGGTCCTGATCCGTAGTGAACAATTCCTGGAATTTGCGTGTCACTTCATCCAGCAACTGACTGTCGAAGGTTGGTATTGCTGTTCGCTTCAATTTGTCCGAGCTGAGGTTTGCGCTTTCTCGTCGATGAAACCATTCCATACTTCGTTACCAATTTATCATGCTTCAAATCAACCACTGCCTCAGCTCGGTTGAGAAAATGCGCTCCTAGTATGGCATAACGTGTTTCGGGAGAAATGAAGAAAGGTTTTTTGACTAAGTTACCACCGATTCTGACACCATACTCTGCCAGGCCAGCAACTTTGAGTGTACATCCATCGACTGTTCGGGCGACCATCGGACACGTCTGAACATACCTTCCTGGCTTTGGGCTAATCAACGAAATCACGGCCCTAATGTCAATTAAACAGTACTCTGAACTACCACTGATTTATAACTTAACCTCAACTTCCGTCTTATTAACTGCCCCTATTACTGGATTTCTCTCCCCAGACAAAACACAATCGATGATGCGTTCATTCAAGTGCGAGTTTTTATTGCTGAATAGGCAAAATATTCATCACTGTTCACGTATTTCGCACCTGTAACAGACGTTGCCACGATTCTCCTCCTCCTTCACCTTTAAAGCCACCACTTCCTGACTCAACCTTTCTACCGCGCATTGACGGTCATTCGGTTCACTTCGTTCGTTTGTCTCCAACTCGATGACTGTTGGGGAGTTTTCTATCAGCAATTGCTGTGCCGAATCAGCCGACTGTCCCAGCGTCAACGGACGTGCGATGAGAGCAACTCTAACCTGATCCCGGACTATTGGTTGTACTCCCTTCAAGAACTGATCTGTCAGCATGCGTTATTCGGAGTCCTGGTCCAAAGGTGGCGGGGCTGTTGACAACACTGTCCGCAGTGACATGACATAAACCACAGTGTCGCCTCCTGGTCCAAGCCGGAGGAACCTGAACCGCCTCATTAGCTTGTGGCAGTCGGCGGGGCTGTCTAACCCGACGATCAGCACCTCCTTCGTGGCGGCCCACTCCAGATACGCAGGGCCCCTTCACACCACACCCAGCACTGCCTTCGCCCTGCCTTTGAGTAGCATTCGCAGGGCGGCCAGCTCCGCCCGGTCGGTCTTGACTCCGATCACCTCCGCCAAGTCCTCGAAGTCCTACAGAAGTTCCGAACATCCCAATCCTCAAACGGCTGCGGCCACGAGATCCTCATCCTCCAATCCTGGTTGCGGCGTCAATTGTTGTGAGCCAAGTACGCGGGTGGCATACGAGCTATCTATTCGGAAACCCAATCCATGAGTTGTGTTTCAACAGGACTACAAACTGAAACACTTATCTGCGTACGACATTCGTCCCAGAACGTCGCGGTTGCCTCGGCCGACCACGCTCAGTTGTTTTACATAGCACGAACAATTTCATGTGATGCTGCACTCCAATGTTCTTTTTATTTTTTCCGTGGTTATTTCGATGTCAAAATTCACGTTCTTTCCTCACTGCTGGATAATAGTGGTGTGAGTAGTACAGCGCAGTCGCTCATCCTCACTACAACACTATCCACCCCATCGTTTTATACCTTCATGCGCTCATCCTGGCTGAGAGACTGCCAGCAAGCTAGGTCACACATTGGGTCTGATGTGACAAGCTGCCATTTGCAGGCGGTTGATCAGTTGCTGTCTTTGGAAGACTACCAGGACGCAGTCAAGACCATCAGCCAAACAAGTTATATGGGGGTATGACTCACTGGTTACTGTTCACACCTTGCCGCATGTGTTCAGTATCATGATGCCTAAACCGTGTATGATCTACGGATAGCAGAACCAGAATTGTCTCGTTAAACTCAATTCACTCTTTCAGCTGGTGACAGGCTGTCTTAAGAAGGCTTAATCATGCTTCTCAACAATCATCATCCATGATCGTTTTTATGACAGTCAGTGAGGACTCCACCCGAGCACCTCGACAGAAAATAGCAAAAAGGATTTATAAGTTGGGTAGACAGCTGTTAGTGGTGATCAGATGGAATAAGCCCAGTGATGTGTATTCAGGAGATGACAAACGATCGCTGAGATATGTGACCCCGACGTTGTTTACTGTGAGAAGCTTCTTCTTGACTTGTGTGTGTATCACATGTTACGTAAGTCAAGACAATTCAAATTTCAGACATACTGGAGCAGCAAGGTTGACGGCCTCGGTTAAGCTAGTGCGCTGGTTGTATCTTTTCGATGCTGATGCAGGCTATGAAACCAAAGATTACCAGCACTAGTCAAGAAATTTGCTTTCTAAACAAAAGTTAGGATCGTGCTTCAGTGTGCCAGTGCTTGTTCCAAGTTTGCTGGCTACATTTATCTGTATATCATAACATGTGAATTTGTTGTATTGTCATCTAGCGGGACAATAAGATATTTCAGACCCTACATTCGCATGCATACATCAGGTTCTAGCGCAGCGAAATAAAACCCTTACTGGATTTGGGCGGAACTGTGACTTGTTTTCGGTACAACCCCACAAAAATATCCGGCCTGCTGTCCACAAAGTCTTATTAAGTAAAGTGTGCAAATGTCACTGAACAATCATAACATATGTCGATGAATAATGCGTTTGTTTTCTTCCGCTTCCAATCTATGAAACAATGCATTAGTAGCCGTCTGATTTCAAATGTTTTTTGATTTGAACACTTGGATACATGAATGATCGACTTTCTGAAGCATCAATCAGATTCCGCTCCAATGGTAATCCAGAAGCCCTGGTTGATAGATCGCTATTTGTTGTGTTCCCCTCTGATAGTGAGGTAGTGACTATGAGCTCGTGAATAAAAAGTGGATAGCCTTTCATCTACAGTGTCTCCCAACCATCCCACTTCCCTTGAACAAGGTCAGCCACGATCTGTTACCTTGAGTTTTCCAGATGATCTTTCAGTCTTTAAGAGTCCGTTCTATCCTCTATCGATGGAACAATCACCAGTTGCTTGGTTCCCATTACGGGGTCCATTAACAGTCAATGGTTTGGAACAACGAGACGTTGACCAGCACAGCTTGCTTACGAATGGGCACAATTCAGCACAAATTGGGCGACGGAGTGCGTTCACACTCAAATTTCATTTTGCCTGTGACCATATGTACGCAACTTCACAAACCGGATGGTACACGACCTCGGTTTAATAGTTTGTGGAGACATACTGTAGTGTTAGCCTGTCGGATAACCATAGTTTTCAGGTAACCCTAGTCGTCAACCCATGTTTGTGTTTGACGTTCGAAGGTTGTACTCGACGAAGTGGTGTGTGTTCTTGAAAGAAAAGTTGAAAAATATAAACCACTGAACTTAACTATTTAAAAACCCAGAAACATTCTCGACTAAGTAAGTAACAAGAGGCTGCCTGCAATAGGGATAAACTTACTTTCCTGTCCTTGAAAAAGGTACAAACGATGTACTTGAGTAAAGACATAAAGTCTTCAAGACATAGTCTTCAAAATTTTTGGAACCAAAAGAATCGGGTTTGTAATATCCTGAAAGGGAGCACAGATACGATCGGACATTGGATAAATGACGCAAAAGTGACGAGCGGCTATGTGTGTTTAGAATTTACCAGTTTCTCGAAACCATTTCATACCAATGAATACAGATACAGCTCGTTTGGTGAACTACAGAAATTATCACGACGGCAACAGTTAGGTTTTCGAATTGTGAGCGGTCCATTTACGAAGGGTTAAACGCTGAATAATCAAGTGCCTTTGTGTTTGTAACCTGGTTTGGGGCACCGTTTATGCTTTATGTAATGACATTTCTTTCGTAGTAGAAGTGTCAAGTAGCTAAGACAGTAATATCGATGCCAGTAGGTCGGATGATAATGAAACCGATGTGAAGGTTGTCACTGTAGGAGTGTCTTCGTGTGTGGAAATTTTTGCGTGCATTTGTATTTGTGAAGAGTTCCGTAGGCTTATTCACAGTACCTCTGTTTACTACAGAAGATGGTAGAGCTTTAATAAAAATGGAAGTTATAGAGAATACTTAAAGATGAAAAGGGTTTTCAAAAATAACTTGCCATTTTCTCTACTTGTGTCAGCTGATGTTTTGCTCGAAGATCCCTATGTTTAGGCAACCACGGACTAGAATATCAACCAATTAACTTGGATCCAGTGACAAAACTCGTCAAGTATTTTTATCGTAAGCATTCATGGGTTACAGACGCTAGGCGCGAATGATGTGTTGACCAGATTGGTGCTGCGTTCATTCGTAGCAGCTAATTATTTTCGTCTGTCTTGTTTCTCAATCGATGGCCGACTGCCGTTTTGTTGTTGACCTCTGTGGCGCGTGTGCGGATCGGAATGATTGAATTCAAACGATGAACCGCGTGAAATCAGCTGAACCTCGGTTGAATCAGGCGTCACCTGTCACGTTTTTGGATTAAGATTAGAAATTGACCCGACAAGGAGACCGGAATTATACAGACTAATCCGTCGCGTTGACTTTTACAGAGTACTTGGATTAATGTAATTTTTCACTCTTGTTCTCGACCGCCTCTCAGCTCTATTCAGCTTTTGCCTGATTTTAAAACCAGTAATGAACACAGAACCACTAGGGCGCAGTCTACATGTGTACTGCCTTCCGACAATCAATTCTTAATGTTCCCTAGACTTTCTAGTTACGAAATTGCGTGCGCATCAGAATCTCAGTGTGTATGCAGCGATAAACTGCTGGCTTTCAGAGATTGCACGAGAGAGGCGAAACCTCCTTGCATGATCCGAAATCTCGCAGGCCACCACAACATTAGAGAAGTTGCAAACGTAGTTTGTAATGCAGTACCGCTTCCTTAAGAAGTGCACTCTTTGAGTGTTCCAGTGATAACATGAATCAACCGGTCTTATTGTCCATGAGAATTTTCCAAGGGATTTATCGGGGTCTTCAAAAGCCACTGTCCCTCTCTTTCTATGTTTATATACGTGAGTCTAGATGTAGGATTCTTTCCATTAGGACATGGAATGTGCGCACGCCAGTGGATCGTTGCAACACCACAGAAGGGCCGGCACGGCGAACCGCACTGATCGCTATGAAAACGAGCTGGTATGGAATTGACCTAGCAGCCTTGAGTGGAACAAGGCTTGCAGATCAGGATGAGTTGCGGGAAGCAGCTGCTGGGTACACCTTCCACCATATAGGTTACCCGACAGACAGTGCTCGGCAGCATGGTGTCTGTTTCGCACTCGCTGATCGCATCAATGCTTTGTTGATAGGCGAACCGCATAACATCGGCCCTTGAATCCTGTCGATGCGCCTACTATTCGTTCGAGATAAGTGTGCTACATTTGTTAGTGTTTATGATCCAACTATGTCACATTGATGATACAAAGGATCAGTTCTATGACTAGCTCTGAATCGGTCCGTTTGGCGCCGGTGAGTGACTGACTTAATTTTGGGTGACTTGAACGCTCGAGTTCGCCGGGAATCTTCGGATACTATGGTGTTGGCTCAGTCGGCCAGAACGGTGATTGCCTGCCCTACATGTGTGCTACTAACGAGCTGGCCGTAACAAACACTCGGTTCCAGCTAGATGCGAACGACATCGCGACGTGGACTCACCCACCGAGTGGTCACCATCATTTGCTTGATTGCATGACTGTGCGGCAGCTGGATATTTGTAAAGTGGGTATTACACGAGTGATGTGTGGCGCTGAATGTAGCACCGATCACAGGCTGGTCAGAACCAAATTGTTTAATCATGTTTGCAAGCCTGTATATCATCCGGACAAAGACATGAGTTAGATTTCAAACGAGCAGAGAAACGTGAGACGAGGGCTGTTTTTCAGCATGCCGTTGCCGATAGTCTGTAAGAAGCTGTCGTATTCACCACTCCTGAAAATATGTGGCAGCACTTCAAGGAACAATCCACGGCAGCGGGCACAAAGACGATGGGTGTCGAAAACCAGAAACGACCGGAGTGGCTCAAAGACAATGACGCAGCTACCTCTCAGTTGGTAGGAGAAAAAAATGCGGTGTCTGCCGCTTCCACAATGGACCCGGACAATGGAGAAAGGCAAGCGGCAGTCTGGAGTGTTTGCTGTCAGCTGGTCGAACGTGTTCGCGAAATCAAGGACGCTTGGTGGAGGAAGCAAGGTGAGTGGATGCAATACTACGCCGACTGCCAATAACACAGAGTTCTGTGATTTGTTTCAGGCGATCTTCAGTCTATCCGTCCAGTTTATCAAAGCACTAGTTGACGTGGATACCTGCTGTTCTTGCACCCAGCCAGGGGATGTCATGAAAGTCTGGAGCAAACACTTTGGTAGCCTACCAAACCGTCCTGCTGCCACTGAATGGGTGACTGTGAACGGCCTACCACGCTATCAAATCTCCGCTAGATGACTCCAGGAATCTGATCGAGGTGCAGAGAGTGGCCAGAAAACTGCGCAGTGCAAAGCTGCGGGTAATGATAGTTTGCTAGGTGAAATTCTGAAGAATGGCTGACCGGTGATGGAACGCTCTCAGCTCATCTGGAAGCAAGAAATATCACGAGATTCCAAAGATGCTCTGGCAGTAAATTGGTTTAAAGATAAAATTAGCAAGCAATGTACCGACAGCTATCACGGCATTAATATTCTGAGCTGCACTGGCGAGGTGATTCGAAGAATCCTCCTTAACTGGCTAAATGCGAACGTTTTGAATGTCATTGCTCCGAGGTACAGTGTGGATTTCGGGCTAGTTGCAGTAAGATCGACCTGATGTTTGCTGGTCGACAGCTACAGAAGAAGTGTCCGGGAAACAACCAGCACCTGTATGCTGACTTCGTGGACTTCACCAACGGATTTGAGTCCGTGAGCCTGCGAGACGCTGTGGGCTGTGCATGGTAAGTGTGAATGTCCAGGTGAGTTCATCAGTTTGAATAGAATGTTACGTATTGGTATGAAGGCGAAGGTGCAATCGTGTGGATTGGCCTCTGATGATGTTGACAGTGTCTTTGGCGTGAAACAGGGCTCTGCCCTAGCCCCAGCCACATTTAGTTTATGTTTGACTTCCATGCTAACAGTTGCTCTACAGGACTCGGTAGAGGACAGCTTTGAGGTCGAGTAGTGGATGGACGAACACCTGCTGATTAGTCGACGTTTCGGCGTCTCAACCCGGCTACATACCGCAACGATGCGCATGCTTCTGTACGTTGCTGATAGCGCGCTGTTCGTGCTCAGCGAGGACGAACTACAGCGACTGGCCACACATGTGAGACATTTTCTTTCTTTCAGCCCCCTCCGAGTGGCGATACTGTTCCTGCACGTGCACCCGAAATTCGCATCATTGGAGAGGTTGTCGACAGCTGCACACACTTCTGGTACTTGGGTTGCACCCTGTCCATATACCTGTTCGCGGATCACGAGTTGTGAACTCGTTTGCCGAAGGTTGGTACTGCTTTCGGACATCTTGAAAGATGTGTCTGAAAGAACCACAGCCTGAAGGTGATCACTAAGCTCTGCGTCTACCGCACAATAGTACTGTCTATACTGCTGTACGGCAGTGAATCTTGGACACTGTATCACCGGACCATGCGTTATCTGAGCCGTTTCCATTTGCAGTGTCTAAGGCGTATCTTGAGTATTCGGTGGTCACACATGAATTCCAAAACTGAGGTGCCGCGGTGAGCGGACATGGACCGGATGGAAGCCCTGCTGATGTTAAATCAGCTGTGTCGGCTAGGTTACGTTCGTCGGATTGGCAATGACCGTATTTCGAGGCAGCTGCTGTACGGACGACCGAAATCAAGTAAACGAAATCGTGGTGGTCAAAAGTGGAGATACCAAGATGTTATCCGAGTGGGTCTTTCGTGTCGTAACATTGATTTTAAACGCTGGGTAGAGTTGTCGTTGAATCGGACAATCTAGAGAAGTATGGTCCGGATGGGCGTCTGCAACACCAGTGAGCGGCTTTTGTGCTACCGTGAAATGAAGTGCGCGGTACGCAAGGGAACCATCAGTACTGTTGGTCGCGGTACCATGACTATGTGGCGTTTCGACGTGTGCGCGGCGAATGCGCTAGCAGTTTGTAAATAGTAGGTCATCAAATTTCTCATAGTACATCGTCTGCCAAGAGGCAACGAGTAAGTTTGGGTCAAGTATATTATGTCAGTTACAACTTTTATTACTTGTTCATAGTAACCAATAGCTGTCGTCGTTTGAGTCTCACCCGCCCTTCTTTTCTAGTAAACTAGATCTCTGTGTTCTTCTGTCTTTCTTTTTCTTCAGCTGTGCTGGTCTATTGTACGGTAAATGTTTTGTCTGTTTTTTTTTCCAGTCCAACGTTGCACTTTGATATTAATCCCTACCCTCTCTAAAATGCACTAGCATGTACTCGTATACTGAACCACTTCTCGTGTTAAATTTTCGGTATTTTTCTTCCCACTTTAGACCTTACCACTGGAGTCTGTCTTTGTTTGGTTTCCGAGAGGTAAGGTTTTTTTCAATTTCGAGCTAGCCTATCAATTGGCTAGTCAGTGTTGGCCGGCGGGACCTCTTGTTGTTATTCCTTCAAGTTTATGTTGCATACGTGGTGTGTGGTGTGTGAGTGGAACTTCAAGTCGTGCGGCGCAAGCCATTTGTGGTCATTGTTAAGCCCAGACTTTCTCTGGCTTTGGTCACTGTGACCGGTTTATCCGAACCGGATGCCGCGAGTCATGTCTGGTTGACAGTGCGTGCATACTTTCGGTGGATGTTTCACTAAGTTGTTGTTCATGACTAACGTTCTGGACTTTCTGAATGCGAAAGAAAAGTAGATTGAATACCTTCGCGTCGGTTGGTGCCAGGATATTCGAAGAGGGAACTGTTCACTCCCCATTGTTCAATAGACAGAATTGTGATAAAACATAGCCTCACTGTTCTTCAGACTGGTGGTCAGACAAAACGTGGCACTTCATTCAAGATACACGGGATTCCTTATAGCCTTTACTATCAAGTGGTTCGTTTAAGGTTTATGCTCTGAAACTAAAATCCTTTGATGAGAATTTTAACAGTACTCCCGCCTGTGCATTACTTATGTTTCAGCCTCCATGCTCTGTTCTGAAACAGGTTTTTTGCTTTCAAAGTGTACACGCCTTGATGTTAATCGATTCGGTCTTATGAATCACGTTCCATCGTCCATCTTTAATCACTGAAATACGACTGTGTTCTGGCTATTGTGGTCTTTGTATGTCACTATTATATGCCTGTTAAATACCGGTATCCGTTAACAATTGGTGCTGTTATTGTTGCTGTTGCTAATTACACTGATAACGATAAGGAGAAAGATACCTTTGCACTTTAGTCAAACCAAGTGTGCTAAAGGAAATCCGTTTACGCGAGCGGAATATATATAGGCCAGCCTCCTAATGTCAGCTACAGGGCGCACCCACTTGATAAGTCCTGTCGTCCCCAATGGCTCCGAGTAGTATGGAACCGGTAGCGAGGTTATGATGTGGGTCAAGGTTGCGCTATGTTGGCTGAAGTTTGGATTGGACATCAACACAGGTAAGACGTTTTCGTTCTTTCAGCCTTCTCCTGGTGGAGGTGCTGCTTCGGTACCTCCACCCGAAATTCGCATCGCTGGAGACAATGTGAATGGCTGCGGGGATTTTTGCTACTTGGGTAGCAACTTGTCGACAGATCTGTCCGTGGACCGCGAGCTGAGAGCGCGTNGTGCGGTACGCAAGGGAACTATCGGTGCCATAGGTCGCGGTGGCGTGACTATATGGCGTTGCGATGTGTGCGGCCGCGAGTGCACTGACCGTTTGGGGTTAGTAGGTCACCAACGTACTCATAGTACACCGTCGGCGACGAGTACGTTAGGCTGAGGTAGGTCATATCAGTATATTTATTCTACTTCTGTTAATGACTGCATCGGCCAACCTCCTGGTTGTTGACGACTAATCCGCTCCTCTTTTCAGAAACTTGAGTGTCTGTGGTCTTCTACCCATTCTTTTCTCCGGCTTTGTTGGTGTGTTGTATGATGAATGGTCTATCTGGCTTTTACTAGTTCACTGTGTAGTTTGTTTTTCACCGTTATCTCCTCTGGGATGCACTCACCTGCAATCCTATACTACAATGCTTCTTGTATTACACTCCACGAATCTTTCTTCCTAGTTTAGAGCTCGTCATTGCAGTCTCTCTCTGTTTAGTTTCCGAGAGGTAACAGTTTCCTTTCCCTACTGGCCAGTCAACTGGCTAACCAGCATTGGCCGGCTGGAAAGAAAGGCCCCACTGGCACACTTCCGGGTCTTATTCCTTCGGGTTTACACTGGATATGTGGTGTGTGGGTGGAACTGCAAGTGGTGCGACGCAATCCAATTGCGGTGACGGTTATTCGCAGGCATTCTTTGGCTTCGGTCACTGTGACGGGCTAATCCGAATCGGATGTCGCCAACCATGCTGGCCGTCACTTACAGCTGCCTTCGCAGAGCAACCAAGAAAGAGGGCTTGTAGTCGATAATCCGTAATAATAACACTTGAAATTTTTATTTCATACGGTATTCTACACAGTGCTTCGTATATTATTACAACTTACGTTGCATTATGGTTGTCCGTACTGCAAATTCAATCAAACAATGTTGGGAATAAATACCCTTTGTTGGTGTACGGAGATTCTGCTCAAACGGCAGTGAGCTTATTTGAGAATAAACATCGTATCCTTCAGTCGCCATGAACGTCAGCATTAAGTTTACTTGCATTTGTTTCGTGCTCCTTCAACTCACTCAATATTCGAATGATTAGGTAAATAATCAAACAGTTGGTCATCATGCATATTTGGCCCCAAAAATGTGCATATGAAGAACAACGGTACGGACGTGTTTTATCGTGCATGCTCACCCAAAACATCAACACAGCGACCAGTCCACACAGTTCTAACCGGAATCGAGATAGCACTGTCTGAAAGTAACCTTGCTAAAATGTCTAGTGTAAGTGAGCACCCATCGATTATTTACCGCTGCTCATATTTTAAAAGCGTCTGAAGTTGTTGGGATTGAATCTGCTCCCCCAGACTGATAACAACGCGAACAGACATGGAACACAATAAACAGCATAAATGAAAACTGACCACAAACTGAATTATGGCTAGCTATACTGGATTGTGAGACGGTTCATCGAAACCTTGAGTTCAGGAGTAAACGTGCGAGCCGCTCGCTACAAAAATGATCGCCGCTTGAATGGAAACAGACGACTTGGCCCATGGTTTGTGGCTGTACTAGCTCGCAGCTGTAGTGAAATCGAAGAATATAGAGACTGATGAACTCCTTTTCTCACAGTCGCAACCAGAACGAAAAGGCAGCTTTACAGAGGAGGCTTGGGAATACTGTTGGTTAAGTGCCCGATGTACCCGGGTCGCACGAGTTTCTATCAAACGAAGAACCACCATACTTTTAGTTGGAATATGATCGGAGCGAGGCCATGGATTTATATCGTGAACTGCCGTGAAACGCTGCTGTAAACCTTGAAAAATAGGGATTCAGACTTAAATGGTGGTCGTTCGCGTAGGTTTTCAGAACTGTGCCTCAAATGTGCGATTGGAGTCCTTCTCCACAGACGGGGTTGCTGGTGGGAAGTCGATCTTATGAAGGAATTGTTGCAAGTAGAATCTATTGGACATTGAAAAAAAGCCGTATGACCACGCGGATGGTGTCTTTTGGGTATGATATGAAGTGAACTCTTTAGAAAAGGCTCCGAGGAAAGCATGATTCATGTCGGTAAGACTTGAAAACGGTAGCCCATGGAAGGCTTGCCTCCCTTCTCTTAGGTGCTGTGTCATAAATCGTTAACATTCAATTTTCGTTCTTATAAGTATGTATACCTGGAACAACATAATTTTCAAGTTGATCACCACTCACATTTGATCGCAGCGTTCACATTCAGATAGATTTTCCAGCCGGCCACTTTCGAACAGAAGCACTAGACTCGAGTTTCGCTCTCATTAGAGTTCGTCAGTAGTGCATATCCTTGCCACGGCCGGGAGTTGAACTCCAGCCATTCCAATCATTTGCATTACACCCCGCTTCTGGTAGAACAAACAAATCAAATAAACCTCGTGTCTCGTACTCTCAATGCGCAGTTTAGATTGGTAAACCGTAACATCTTACCTGTTTGCTTCTGGTATCACTTTTCTTGATGAACCAATCCATACACCCTGTATCTTATACTTGCCCTACACAATCATCCGCATTAACAATTTTTTACGTACTTAATCCCAGCACCATCAGAAGCGGTAGCGGTAGACTGAAAAAGGAACTTAATGGTCTTTCGCTATTAAAATTTTGATACTGAAAGTAATCATCTGCACCATGAGTAAATCAGAGAGTGATCTTCGTGTCGGTGAAGTCACGTTCTGCGAACTACCCTGGCTGCTCTCTGAATACTCTGGTCTTCTGCTCCCCATCCAGACTGCATTGTACGTTTACCTCTCTGTTGGTCATTGCGCATATTTTTCCGGATAAAAATATCCGAAAATCAAGTGGGTTTATTGGTTACTAAGCCAGCTATCGTTCATCGAGACCTCAAGTAACATGACACCTCGGAACAGAGGACCGTCTTTGTTACCCGGTAAATACGGTCCGAGTGACTTTTGTCTGACAGCATTTAAATTTGAAACACTAAGTTGCCTTGGTTCGGTTTACCAGCAACAAAAGAAAACATATATCACGAGATGTTAACATATCGTCTATTCTTATCCGTAGCAAACTTAAAACAGGTTTCTGCTTAACATGCGGGTAGCAGAAATAGAGAAGTTCAAACTTTAGACTTTTCAAAAAATGAGCAGTCGTTATCAGTTCCAAGATAGACAACTTGCCTGAGCAAACACCATACTCATAAATACGACTGAAGGAAGGGTATTAATAAGCATTGCTTTGGAGAACACGGATAATTGTGACTTTCGCGTACGCACTAACACGTCAAGCCAGTTGGCTAGGTCATTGATGTGACTTGTTTTCATGATGTGCTTAAACGCCTCTACAAAATCGTTGTTCAGTGTCAGGTTGATTTAAAATGTCACTGGGTAAGTGGTTGGCAGATTAGTATTGACAACAGTCTCATTCAACTATCGTGCGTTACTCATTTTCACAATTTATGTCCATCGTTTATTAGGTGTCCTCCAATGCGATATTTAAACCCAAAAAAGGATGATTAATGAGTTGAAATCTGATTACCACAAGAGTGTGGTCGATGGCCAAATTAGAGGTTCAAATGAATGACACGGAATAATGAATCGATTACCAGTTCCTTCCCGTTAAACGTACTGGGAACTAATTTCAGCTCAGATTCACAACACGGTCTAATGTATGCACAAACCTGGCGATTTTATTTGATGTTTATGACATGCTGCACTGACAAGTAAATGACAGTTTCACATCAGGTTAAGTGATTAGTGTTGATGATGCTTCACACAATTTTCTACAAAAAAAGAGGATGAAGCCAACATAACTGTCTACTAATGATGAATTCATTAACACCAAAATCGAAAAGCATGTCTTATGACAACTTGATTGATACCCGTCTTCCTCTCCTATTCGCTCCGATTACGTAACTCAGAGTTAGAATCCACCTCAAATTCGTTGCCCTGACTTTGTTGCTGATTTTTAAGAAACTTTTGTCTGGCTGTTTGGATGCGTCTTTTCTGTAGCTTCAAATTACGCATCAGTTGCTTTGCATCGCGACCGACTGTGGTCAAATCGAGTAGTAGAATAAGTCCCAAGAAAATAAAAGTCAAAATGAACATGACCGATGAAATTTGTTTGGCTGATTTGGCCTCTTCTTTCTCACCACGGAATCGTCCATCGCTCTGGGACGGTATCTTCTGTGTCTTTGCTGTAATCGAAAAATATAATGAGTGAACAAGGAGTAATTTTACGTGGAATGCGAATTTTGCAAACAGCCGTTCCCGGTTAATCGCATTAGAGGTTTTTCTCTAAATAGAAAACTCATGTTTATAAATGCTAAGATAATATTTGGTACATATGGACGTTTGATTCATTGTGACGCATGTGGGGTACACACCAACGGGTTCATGGTGTGGACAAGCGCATATAATAAACAGTGTGAGAAACATGGTGAGTTC
>QNGE01005981.1:0-36564 GCA_008508345.1 Paragonimus westermani | reverse complement strand
CCACACAACCGAGGTGTTCTCTCCGAGTGGTGCAGATTGCGCATGCGTGAAAATTGCTAGATTTCATAGGGTGGAATATAGTCATCTCAGCTTTCTTTGCCAGCGGACAATCCAACTTGCTCTTGGCCGTCGCACAGCTGACTGAACCAATATGCATATTCTGAAGGTGTTAGCGCTCAGATGATGCTTTAGATGATAACAATCTACATAAAAATCAAACGGCAAAATATTTCCTATCCTAAGGCTGCTTTTTTTCCTCTGCTAATGTTTGTTGGTTGTGTAACACTAAGATGCACCCAGGGCGGGAGGGAGTATTGCAAACCCCATTGATATATTCACGGGATACGTTAATTAGAGTAAGTAATGCGCACGAAGCCGAAAATCCCGATGTTGACTCAGTGACCTGCAACCTACATCCTTATAAACAGTGTAAAGATTCGTCAAGTCGTGCTTCCCATAGATTCTGAAGAAGGCTGTATGCTAAGCTACACTTTTTCATGAAATGAGAGGATAGTCCGGCATGCATTTTGTTAGTACGCAAACGTACTGTATGTATGACCAATGTAATTAATATCAATACTGGTAATGATATGTTAGTGATATTCACAACTGAAAACGCTGATATGACCCCGGTCCATGGAAAACGTGCACTCGAACGATTTAACAACGATTGAGAGGACGAACAAAAATTAGTTTGTGGAGGAAAGTGAAGAACAGAGGTTTTTCTTGACCAACACTATTTGTCACTACCGCGGCCGAGTGATATAGGACATCTTACTGACAAAGTCTGATTTTTCACACTGGTTAACCATTGAAGGTAGGGCTTACCTCAAGTGCTGGGAAACTCATGATCAACAGATTCGGTCACTGAATAAGTTGGGGCAGTTTTCTAGTAACCAAATTCATTGGTGTACACTTGGTGCCTGTTTAGATGAGATGTTTACGAAATATGGAAGAGTGATAAACTGAGGAAATCGAAGTCCCTAAAATACAGCTGCCTTGCGGGTAGAGTCATGCTTTGTTTTTCAACTCTGCCGTTTACCTGCAAAGTACAAACATCTCGGCGTCGAAGACGGAGATCACATTCATTCAGAGTCGCATGCGTAAGTAGCAAATTGTGACTAATAACTTGCTTTCTGGACTGTTTCTTGTAAACATGTAAGAGGTTATTTTTCACACAGAAATATAGTAGACGAGTGTACACAAATGACGGTTTCTGGATCAACAAAGTAGTAGGAAAGAGCTGAACGCTTGGTAGCAAGTGGTCAAATGGTTTTTGGGAAAAACCACCTCATGATGCACTTCCAATTAACATACAAACAAGCAACGACAGGCAAAAACTTTCAAATTGGGATCTACATCTGCACGCATTACATGTGAAGAGAAATGGGCATTTGTCCAAGATTGAAAGGGGTTCAGTTCCATATACAGATATCTTAGGTCCTTCGGAAAGTCAATTTTGCTGACTTGTCAGGAATATACAGATCACAAGTACACGGTCAGCCTATTGTTCTTGCTGTAACATATTTGTGCTTAACATTAACCGCAGAAATTTGTTTCAGCCACGCCCATCCATCACAACACCACCCTGATTTGACCTATTCTGGCAATGATGAGATAGTTTGGTTTCAAACAACTACTTTTAAAACGTTGGGAACGTCATATTTTTCAAATAAACTGTACGGAGATGAGATGGCAAGACAATGGTGTCCCATTGATAAAACCTTTTTGTCGACTCAGAGATTTGGTTGCATGAAATGAGAAAACTAGGCCCTCAATTATTTCCACCGTATACTACAATATATGGAACACTATTGTACAACAGTGGAAGTTCGGTGTGTTTCATTTTGACTTGCACTTGAACCAGCCTGTCAATCAAATGCTAAAACATCAACAAATGAATGTGGACACCTTGAGATTCGTGAGTTCTATGACTGTTCACCTTCGGGTCAAGTATTAATAGTAGTTAAACTACATGGACGGACAAAAGTTGACCTGAAGCACAAAGTTTGTAATGGAGCATCAAGCCAGTCATTTCAGAAATTGGGTTATAAGTTCATGAGCACTGCCTGCTTTTCAGATGGCTTTGGTCAAATTGGACAGTTACACCTGAAATAACGTTCGCCTAGAATACATTATAGGTGATTAATGGATTTGTCTAGTCATTTTGCACGGAAAATTGACCTAAATAAAGAATGCACAAACATCACCGAGAAGCAATATTTGTTGTACATTTGACGATACGCAGGCATCATTTGCCAAGGTTAATCAATCCGTAGTACTTACCAACGACCCTGACACTTTCATAAGGAATGCGTCTTCAGTTACATAACTCCTGTATTTTGTAACGTGCTCAGCCGGAGCAGTCGCCCAGAAGAACGCTAACCTGTCTGGAACAAAGATTCCTTACAGTGCTCCACATCTATAGAACTCATAAGATAACTTCTGTTGCAAGTCCTTCATGTAATTAAACTGTGCGCTTGCTCAAAATTAGTACTTTTTTGAAATCTGATTAGGAATAAGTTTCATCTTGCTATCCTATCCTACTAGCTAACTATTACAATTTGCGTACAACATGCTGAACAGCATTTGAGTGTTTGTAGTTCTCGCTACATAAATTCTAGCAGCAAGTCTTGAAGACCAGTTGTGAAGAGGTGGACAGTTGTTTTTGACTTAGTTTGGTCACACGAACATTAGACACGCGAGGTACTGTAACCTCTAATCTGTGAATAAGTGTCGGAATTAAAATTAACACAAGTATCTAGCAGATTGCGTGATCGTGGTCACTTTTCATTTTTACCTGTGACTTTTACATTTTGACAGAATTATTAAATAAGGACTACCACTAGACCCGATTGCGTATGAATGCGTTTCGTCTCAGTTCTTTTCTGAGAATCCCCGTGAATTTGTCCGAGCAAAGTTACAACGGACACCTGCGTCTTTTTGTACTTGAAATACTTTGACTAGACACATTAAGCTTGTTTTTCTGAGGAAATCTACCAACTGCCATGGAACCGATGGGAATTAAAGAAGAGGTCAGACCTCAGTTAGCGGATTTGAAGAAGCCTACAAATTTTAAGATCCCAGTTGAAACACTTTCGTCGTCGTATGCACCAAAACCTTCTTCTGGAGATCCTCACTACTCGGTATTCTCGAACAGCACATTGCTAGCAGATACTTTTGGTAAGACTGTCTGAATGCCCATAAGTAATGACAGATCACCTACTCGAACTGTGAGCGTGCGATGGTTTGCGCTACAATGGCCGCCAGTTTTGGTGGATCACAACACCATCAATCGTACTGGCTTGCCATTAAGAAATTGAATGAAGCAGAATCACTGAAGAATTGTGAAACAACGTTGGCTTCCAGACTTGCGGATTTAACTTCTGAAGATATCGAAGAATGCGGAGCACACATTTACAATATCGTGTATAGTGCGTATGCTGCGTAGAATGGTTCCACTTTTTGTTAGACACCGGATTGCGCTCCCTTGGTCATTCACCAAAACTTTAACTAAGCATCACAGTATAGCGGTTGACTGCGTTCGTTCTCATGCTGACCACTTTGAAAGTAACGAGACAAGTTTCCAATGACCTGGAGGTCAGGTGATCAGCATGTGTAACTGAGGTGGAATTGGCCGATTCAAGTGAAAATTCCAACAAACCATTCCATCCCGTTCGATCTATTGGCGTTGAGAACCTGGTTATAAGTCGGAAGATTTCTAATTTTATAGAAGGAACCATCCATACTCCGTAAGTGTTAGCAGAAAGTTTGACGCAGCAGTGAGAACAAGTGGTATCTGCGGTTTTCTGAGCCACCCCTCGGTCCTTAAGTATCCCGTCATGTTTGGAGAACTCACAAACTCCACTGAAAGCTCTGATCTGAAGGAATCATCTCGTCTCTATCACTAAGAAGGTTATTCACACCCTGTACAAAACATCGGGAGCTGAATCTACCTTCCGTAACATAAATATGACGGAGGAGCCAGCAATATGAAAAGCATACCAGACTCTGCTGTTGATATGGTAGCGTTGGCCAGATGTGATACTCTTACACTTACTCCATCACAGTCGTGCGTATAGAAGGCGATCCTTATTTTGTGCATTTGAGCCTTCCGAGGGAAGTTGATTTGATTGTCCTGACAAAATGCTCAACTCATCTGATGCGGTAAAGTTTTACACAAGTTACGACAACACATGAAACGCTTATCATACAGTAACCGCAGCTAAAGTAGCTGAGTGTGTGCAGCAAAGTGGCTCATATAAACAGTGAGCAGAAATCTCAACAGCTGTGCAAACCTCCGATGAAGAGGTCTGTTCCAAAGGGGCACTGCAAATGCGATAAAAGCGGACTGCTCCTACTTCAACAAAAATTGTGAAAAATGTCGACTGATCCCCCTCACTCTGAATAGGAAAAGCCGTCTTGAACTGAAATACGAGGTTACAAAAGTTCTGTTTAGGGACCGTAAAGCTTACTTCGAACAATCCAAAATGGTGAAAAATTCATTTTCATCAGAGAATGGCAGAGTGTTTTTTCTCCGATCCTTGATCACCCACGTCAACAGCAGGGTGTTAGTGAGACTTTATCTGACTAAGCTGGTCCATTAATTCACAAATTGTCAAACCGACTTGACGGATAAGTTGCGCGGTTTGAAATACTGGATAGATGACCTTAGCCAGCTCATTTAGATGTGGATAACAAACAATGTGGTTAATCGTAACACCCCGGACGGTACTCCATCTGGAACTATAAAGGTCTAACCGCTCAAAAGGTAATAGGACCTCATGCTCTGTCTTTCTTGCTTCAACACTTTTGAAAGACGGTGGTTAAAGTATGCTAGCTGAACTGACAACGTTCCGCCGTTCATATGGTGGTTTAAACATTGTTTCATACCTGTTGCTTACAATCATCTATTCCTATTTTCAGACTAGGTGCCAGGACCTCATTTGACAGTCACAGAGGTAGCAACCTTGTGTCTATCGTATACAGGATGCTCACAGGTCTGGTAATTCGGAGCTTTCTGAAACACAGAGAGCAAATTCTGTAACAAAAGAACAAACATATTTTCCTCCTGGTATACTTGTCAAAACTTCACATTGCGATGCATGGTGCAGCATCGATGTTACTCTTTCCATACAGCAGTAGTTGTAATTTTGAACCCAAATGCTGCATTTCACTCCAGTGCATAGGAGTCCGAAAGAATTTTGTAAATTTTCTGAAGCCAATTTATGTTCATTTTGAGTGCAGAGTATGTATTCATGAACGGTTAAATTTGACATCCTCCGGGCCAAACAGCGATCGACGGCTGAATGATGACCATAAGAATCCGCCAGACTTCCTGGCTTAGCCTGTTTATGAGCCGCAAAAACCTTCACCATTCGACTGACTGGAGTTTGTAGGTGGCATCTATCTGACTGTGGAGCCTGTGACCGCCTACCACGGTGGCTGGGAGGACTCTGGCACAACAGTGTGCCGCATGTTCTGACGAGCCTTTATCCACAAACTTAGTGATTCTCCTTTCAAATGGAACCCACTAGGGTTGTTTTTCGTTTAATCTTGTCTACCTTTCGTTATGCAACACCCTGCTCCTTCGTGGATCACAGTTGTGGCTTCCGGCTGAAGATGCTGATAATTGAACTGCTCAAAAATGAAGTCGATAACTGATATCAATGCAACACACTACCTTGTTCTGAAAAGTTTTAAATGCGGAAATTTGCGGATGGAAGCACTGGGACATTTAACAATCAACCTTTCTACTTTGCGGTATGCCAAGAGATGTTAATATCTGGAACTTGTCAGATATCGCTTCTCAGTTGCCCTCCGCTGTTTTATGGTTTAATAATTAACATTGCATTGAGACCGTATCGTGCCAAAAGAAGTTACCTTAAACGCATGAGGGGTCAAGTTTTATTAAAGTTACTCCACAGAGCACTTAAACTAAGTAGTCTAGGCTAATATGCAATGACGGCCCGGCTGAACACAAATTGTTGAACGGAGACAAATTTCGGGTTGTGCACTACACTAGCCAAGATGGTACTTTCTCTAATTTGACGAAACAGAGCTGCCCAACTGTTGAGAATAGTACTTATCCAATTCTGAATCTGCCTTGTTAGATTGTGCCCAAATATATTAGAAAGACCAGGTAAAACAGACCCAGTATCCGGTCTCCAGCAAAAAGAATCAATGGCTTCGGTTGGTCAACTTTTTAGTCACTATGTAAGCTCTATCAATAAAAGCCGCAGAAATACAAACAAATATGCACAACAGGGACACCGCAGGATAGACGAAGGTGTTAACGGATCTTGGATTTTCAGCATCAGCACTATCACTATTACCCCCAAGGACAAGTGTTCCGTATATCTACATTGATCCACCTTGTAATGTTTGGGTTGAGTTTCGCTCGATTTGTTAGCCTTCCGGAAGTCTAACCGGCTGAGTATTCATTTCCATTAAAAACTGGGAAGCAAAATTTTTGGTTAGGTTTACACACCAATGTTGGAACTATACGATACCTCACACTGACCGTGTACTATTGCATTATGTCTGCCTGCATCTCTAGCAAGGCACAGGCCACAACTTTTGATCTGAGATCAGTCTGAGGAACCCTGGTCCTGACAAGCCCTGTGACTTATCGATGAAATTGGCGGCTACAGTTGCAAGGTATATCCATTGGCAAGTTGTAATCTTCGTGGACAGTAAACAAAACAAATGTTTGTCTAAGTGCTATTTGTGTTACGAACTAAAATGGTACGGTAGCTAACACCCTGTAATAATATGATGTCCAGCGTGGAAGAAAAACTCAACGCAGATGAGTGATTGCAAATAAAAACAAACAATATACAAGTTAATTAGATAACACTGTTACTCGGTAACATGCAGTGCGAACAGTCCTTGGAATAATATTTTTGAATTGTGATGATGTTGTTGTCTGTTTTGACTAGGTCATCCGCCAGACAGTGATTTGCTTTACGGTTGCAGTTGAGACTGTAAAACTGTTGTCCCAAAACGATCCTTGTCAAACGAATCTACTAAACCGTTTTCTGTAGTACTTTTGACTTCTGCAGTGTCAGATCTGACTGTTTTCTGTCCCACCATTGGAATCGATAACTTGCACAGAAGTTGGCCAACAATTTTTCAAGAGATGTCCTCTGAAACCATGCGCTTATTCGTCACCCCAGGTCTCCACTCGGTTTAATATATGCCAGAATTCGTTTATCTCGCGAATAATCCATACAGACCATGGTGATCACGGTTGTACAGAGCTAAATTCATGGTGGTAAGATGTGTCACTCATTCGATGACATGATAAGTGGAATGCGAGAATGAAACATACGTGGACCCAACAATGCTACTGAACCAGGATTCCAGAAGAACGTGTGTTGCACTGGCGGTTATTTCCTGTTAGGATGGACTCACTGTCTTGGTAGTGTACAACAATCATATCACAATGTTCTGTGAAAGTACGTACACGCCATCCAGAATCTTCATTCGTTCGACATTTCTTTCAAGAATGTTGTTTTGCTTTAGTTCTGAAGCTAATCGCGAAACGCAGATTGCATGCAGTTTGCAACAATATCTAGAATTTGATAATTCAGCTTCAGCTGTTTTGTTGCCGCGAGAGATCCTCGACAAAACTTGTGACTAAAATGCAGCTTCACAATTTGAGATAAAACCTTGAATTCATATTCAAGTGTTTTTTTACCACAGACGTCGTGTTTCTTATACTGTAGTCGATTCGGATGTCATGGTCAAATTCAAGCAGTTTGGTAGGTAGTTTGCCTAGCCCACCGGATTTTGCAATCGTCAATTAAAGTGAATGCTATTTCGTTTTATAATTGTAAAGTGTAATGCTCATTGTTTTACATTGATTCAGTGGGGGTCGTTCCGCTTCCATCCGGCATCAGTATCACATATGACCTATTATACCCACACTTCTCTCATTCACAACTCCGCAGGCACAGTCGGACATAGAATAAAAATTGCAATCGTGTAAATATATCTTGGTAAAAAGTACACCAACACACTACTTCGTTTCACCTCAGTTTGACTACAAGTCAATCTTTGATGGGTATCTTGGATGTGTAGTTTGGCAACAACGAAAATATCCCACTGCTTTAATAGCGAACGTAAAAATATGCACGGAAGACCTGGATTTCAATGCCAAAGACAAATACGTGATGAGATTGCATAACTTTATATCCAGATACGACTAGCTATTAGTAACGTGCCTAAATCGCGTGCATTGAAAACTAAATTGTATGTAGGAGCAAAGCAGCATCTGCTTGACTGTCTGGTTGTGGAAATCATTGCTTCCTCTATCAGATGACTCTGATCAACAAAAGACCAAGGAAACAGTAACTATGACGTTCACGACAATGAAATTAATTAACCATCATTTTCCCTGAAAACTTGAATCTCGCATCGCCTGGGTCTCGTTCTTTGTCAGACAAACGAATTCATTCTACGGCTGCCATCCTGCGGACAGTTGAAATCACTCCCCTACTTCAATCCTTTATCTCGTCACTTTGCACTTAGAACTGGCCGATTGTTGAACCGATGACAAGCGATAGATTTGACTGACAAGTGGTTGTCATCCTTAGTAAAATGCTCAAAGCATCATACTGAAGATATCCTTAAAGTTAGTGTCAGATATGGGTCGGTTGTCCTACGTGAACTTTCTGATATCATTGTTACATATCTGTTGTTGCCCTTACGTAAAGTCATGAAACCTGCAACGCACCCACTAAATATTCGTCTACCCAGCACCAATGTTAACGTTGCTTGGTCCAGACAAAAGATGCATGCACACAGTTTAGCTGCAGTACGTATATCTTACACTTTTTCAGATTAGCACGTGGTGTTCCAGACAGCTTATCTTGGCCGTGTTTAAAAACTATGTGCAGTTTTATTAGCTACCACGCAATGTAAATATTTGACCAAAGCCTTAAGATATAGGTATGCTAACGTAGCGGTAGATTTTCTTACTGATGATCAAAACACGTGCCACGGAGTTCTTCGGTTGTAATTGTAAAGTATCAGCCGTGATCTCGATTCATTTCTGAACGAAGCTTTCAAATTTGAATGAAACAGATGTTGGTCAGTGTTTTTTGACTCACACTAAATCTTCTAGGATGAGGTTAATTTTTACTCTCCCTTAATCATATAGTCCAACCAGCCTTTACCATATTCAGGTGAATTAGGTAAGCCAACCGTCAAGCAAAATGATCAGTTGTTGTCAACTTTCAATTTGTAACTAGACTGATTGATCATGTGTTCTGTTGCACACGGGTTTTTATGCAGTCATCGTGTGTTGGTATTATCTCAAGTAAAGTGAAGTACACTGATCGTTTGCACTGGTCAAGATGATACCTTCTTAATGAAGAGTGGTTCCTCACTAAACGTGTTTTGATACCGTTGTGGCTGTATATTTCCTAAGGGTATTGTGGGCATGTGGGTGAATAAGCCTACTTGGGGTTTGAGGCTTCTAATGAGTAATTTTCATTTAAACAGGTAGGAAACAAATTCTCGACTTTCAAATTACATTCGGACACACTAAATTCGTGTGGAATATATAACTATTGGTACCAATACCGAGTATTCTGTAGAATACGAGAAACTGGTGAGCTAAGTCAATGAAAACAGCCAGATATATTTTTGGATGCCGTCTCATTCTTGATTACAACAAAATCGAACGTTAGAAGGTTGTCTGTTCCTTCATGTTAATTGGCTGAATTTTAAGTTAATGATGAAAACACCACCCACACGTGCTCGCAAAATCGTACCGATATCAGTTTTTCAGCCGACCCGTTTTAAAGATTTTCATTCTTTAGTCCCTTAGTAGTGACTAAAATTGACCGAGTTCTAAACTCTGTTTCAGGTTCACTTGAAGAAACCGTGTTTATAGTTGAAAAGTTGGCCTCAAGTTATGCGACACCGAATACCCGTACCTGAAAGATCAACCACATCTGTTTGAGAAGTGCACAGTCTGATCGACCGTCTTCTGAGCAGCCACAGCAATTTTTATGTTGCTCACTCAATGAATTAACGATTGGACCTTGTACAGTATGCTGAACACACAGGAGTCGCTTTGTGTGACTGTTTACAATGGCGCATTATTTCATTGACATTTTTTCAACCGTTTTTAAGTACTGTAGAAATTAACGGCACAGTATTTCTCAGTCCTGTCGACTTCAAGGCTCATAAACAAGGAACTATAGGACAAAATGTGAAGTACTGTAAGGATAACTCGCTAGAGAAAACAACCGCAGTTAGACTAAAACCTGTGGTTAAGAAAGTTGACAATACTGTCGACGACCAGTCGTCTTCAGAAGGCATCCCTCACTAATTGGGAATTCCAATGAACTGGTAATTGAGTACGAAAGTCTATCAAGACTGATTAACAAACTGACTGGATAGAATAGACCATGCTTGGCAGTCGTGTAAAAGAACGGTGTAGACGTGTAGACAGTATATAATCTTTTTTCATGAAAAACATAGGCTAAGTTGTTGGCGAAAATGAGACGCAGTTTTGTGAACGTGAACCCACTTTCAGCAATGTGGGCCCTACATTGTTTATGATAACCTCAAGTAGGTTTCGTTGGATCATATGCTGTCTCTAATTCCGAAACGCCTCATCGTGAACAACTGAGTATAAAGAATAGCTTGTACAGAATCGTGAACAAGTGCTCCATGCTTCCGTTAAAAATTCACACCTGAAAACGTGTCTGTTAATGTCATCTTTCGTCAACCGCTGAAGTGTTGTCAAACATTGGTCGACACTACTCGCCTCCCGGGTTACATTGACGCAGTCTTACACAGTAGTAGATTCTGTCGCAGGAGCTAATTAGAACTGCTGATATAATCGAATTGATGTAAAAACTATGTATGAATTACGATGTTTTGCACCGTGAGTTATCAAGTAGTTGACCGGATGATTTGAATTTAAACTATCACGACTGACTTCACGATCAACATTAATTATACTAGTCACAAGACGAACTCGAATTTAATGTTTAGGACTAACGTTAGGTATATATATATGTGTGTATGCCGTGAAACTGCTTATGTGCAATATCCACGACATATAGCACATCCTAAAATGATGCTGATCACATTCTGTTTTAATGGCAACTTTTAAAGAGATATATGTTGTCTATTGTATCGGTCTTGAACTCAGACGCTTGCCAGTAGACATGTCCAGCAAAATCCGAGTATGTATCCAGATGAAGCAATCTAGGATTACAGCAACCAAAGTGCCCTAATGGATCACCTATAGATTCAGTAAAGGTCGCATGTATTGTGAAGTGATCTTACAAGTATGCGATAAAAGTGTTGAACAAGAATGGTGGATAGATACCACGAATTCCAGGACTTTAGGATAGGACTTTGAGGACAGGTAAAATTTAACCTCCGCGCAACTGCTGAGGGATTTCACTACCTATTTGCCTATTTTTGAATTCTGCGGGATGTCACTGTTAGTAAGAGTAATAATCTTTTTCATGATATTTATTCGAACAAACATTTTTGTCTTCCGCACAATATTTTTAAAGTATCCCATAGAATTCACTACAGCACGTGATCAAACCTGAAGTCTGCTTTTTCCAGCCTACATGAATCCACTTCTACTGATTTTGCTTTGGGGATAACTCTACTGAAACAAACGGAATAGAACAAATGTTAGGACTAAAAAGAGATGTTCTGTTTGAATTCACTTGCGGCGATTGCCTAAATGCTGGAAGGAACCGGTGCACGCTACGTAGGCTGCCATATTTTGTAAGCGACTAAAGATTGAAAGGATTAATGATTAACAGGTCTTGTATGGCAGAGTTAGAAAATTTACTTCCGTAATCATTGATGGTGAGAATTGGTGCTCTAAGATGCTGTAGTTAACAAGACCACGGAACAGTACTCATTAATCAAACAAAAATTATGTTATTAGCAAAGCTGATGTCGGTTTATACAGTGTCAAACTTTGTTCAATGACAAGTGCTCATAGGTGACACGCTTTCGGTTTCCAGAAGTATGCCACAGTTGACAAAATCCAGTTAACATGACAGTGAGTAAGAACTCATGCATAGTGGACAGTTCATTATGCCATTCCATATCTACAGAGCAATCAGTCATGATAAGACAGATGAATGCAGAATTAGGCTACTTCCACAACTACCGTTTCTACTTGTCCGCCTGTCATTTTTTATCTTTGGTTTCAACGAAGCGGCAGTCATTGTTTATGTGCCGACTGAAGAGTTTCTCAGAATAGAGAGCTTTTACTGAAAACCACTCTTCTCCAGGCTTTGCCCGCGCGGCTGCTTTCACGTGATCTGTGCTGACCTGGTGATTATTGCGTTTGCAATTTGGACCTAGGGTCGGCTCATTGCTTTGCTGATTTAGGTTCGTGTAAGCATGTGCGCAGCTACGTGACAGTAGGAGACTTCCACTGCCTTCTACGCCGTTTTTTAGATATACACAACGAATGGGCGTATCACTGATGAGACAAAACGGTTGTGTGATGCAAATCTGACGGAAAGACTGCACTGACTAATTCAAATCCAAAGCAAAGACATACTGAGCCTCGATTGTGCCTGAAACGTGTACCTCTCTTATTACACCATTAATAAATAGCATTTATTGCTATGTATTGCCTTACTTATACAAAACAGTCCCTGGTTCTTTTTGATTTGACGAGTGCAGAGCATTTAATCAAACTGAACTGAGAGCAACCACCTGGAAGATCACGCACAGCTGAAAAAGATGGACGTTCGAGACCAGTTGTGAGGTCACCTATTTGATGCATCTTGTGTCTACACCGGTCTTCTGTTAACATCAAAACGTGTCTCTTTAGGCAATGAATCAACTGGCTACGCCGATGTAGGTGACCAGGCACCTATGTAAGAATCAACTGATGCTATGTGATTTGATATGCAAATGAACAAGCGTCTTTTATGGTTTACTCTGTAGTTGGGTGGTGGAGAGGGTGAAAGTTCACGACACTGCTTTACAAGTATGTAAAACATTACCTGTCAAACTCTCTATCAACAAAACGTGGTAATCTCAATTCAAGTGGTGAACTGGCGTTAGTTCACGGTTGAATGACAAAGGTTAGCAAAACTACAGTCTTTGAACAGTAGATTCTCGTTGATACTGGTTGGTCTGTTTTTCTTTTCAGTCATAGCTACAGATCAGTTGTTGACTTTCAACGTGGTTTACAATTATTTCACTTGTTTGGAAGAGAGTTCGTTTTCACAAATTCGTAAAATTTTGCAGAGAAACATCTAAAATCTTTTTTTAGATAGTCGGCGCAACTTTGAATGGTAGACTTCTCGACAGACTACAGTTGCATTGAGACAACTTAACGTTCGATCGAACCGTTTGGTTTAGGTCGAACGTAGGTATTTGGAAATGTAAGGAAACCGTTTATCTCCTGCTTCGTTACACATTGATAATTTTTACTTAGTCCGTTCATTCCACTTATAAGCTAGTTCGTTGCTTGAAAAATCTGCTATACGATAGAGAGTTTGTCAGTCTATGCACTGACGTGTACTGTTAGTAATGGCTGCTGCCCAAAGTAGGTTCATGCACTTGCCGTCCATTTTAAGAAATACACAATCCACCATCAGCTGTAGTCACTCAAACTCTCACTAGGTTCATGGGATATTGAATTAAACAATCTTAAACGGAGATGCTAAGCGCGTTTCTCAACTATTCTCAAAAGGGTTCACTTTATTTCCAGACCTGACACTGATAGGAATAAATGTATGTGTATGTGTAACACGAAATCTGAAAAAATCTTATTCGGTTGGTAATGCTGCCTCAATATTTTCACTAATTTGGACGATTTTTCACAACATCACCGGTTATTCTTAGAACGATTTCAGCCCTCAGCCTTCTGATTTTTATTCAAAGACCTATGTCAGTTGACCTAAATTTATTGAGTTCTCACGGTTGGCACTTTAATTTCTAACGCTTCCAGAAGGGATTACACTGACAAGAGTACCGGGTTCTCTATCTACGAATGAAATTTGATGCGAGTTGTTGTGATTATCCAACTTACGTCGTAGAATGTCTTCTATCGGCAAACTATTTCCCCTCTATTCCGTGTATTTACTTGGAGCTGGCGAGTAGCATGTGATTCCAATTTCCAGATGCTGTTTAGCCAAACATGTTAACCAAAGCCTTTCTCACACCGTTCTAGCCACTGTTCACCGCAGTGATCGGCGTCATCTTTCAGTGGATTGCCTTACATTTACGGGGTGGCAGTAGCCAGTCACTGTGACTATAACCCGGGGCCCAGTAGTACGTATGGTGGATGCGGCATAACTTTTTTTCTGCCCACAAAAACAGACCAGTTTCTTTCCAAGAATAGGCTAACCTTAATTGATTCGTTGACGCCGCCTCAAGAAATCTTACCCATTAACCACCTTTCCTCAGTTTACTTCGGACCAAACTCTCAGTCTACAATGTTACTGTCTTGAAAGTTGCCCTATAGTCAATGCTTGTCCCAATCACTTCACGACACACTACTTAAAATGCAGCATATTCAATCTCTTGTCTCACTGTCATTGATCGCGTGAACCGTAGTTTCACACTCTACCGTACATATTGACATGGTTGAGTTTGCCACTTTATGATCACATCCTCATCTAGTAGTGAATTTAGCTCAAAAATTTCAAACGATATCACAGCCGAAACAGTGGGCGTGGAAGCTTGGTTCTACGTGAGAACAGCTTGAGTATGTATGAAAAAAGTACGATTGATGTCCGCTCAGACGAACGAAAATTAGCATCCATCTGCGTCTATCCACTTAATGTACGACAAAATGTGGCTAGCATCCATTAGTTATCAGATCAGTGCTATCTCGTTGACTGGCTCGTTAGCCATTCAGAATCCGTTATTGTCAAAATCTCATTAGCAGAAGGTCTTTATTGTCGTCAAACATGAAAAGTTAAGTGGGCGGCACAAGATCTACAAGCTTTTCGTCTATAAACAATTTGGATGGAGATATGCCTCACGTTTCTCATCTGTTAATATAGGATTCACCTCTTTAAACCAAAGCTTTCCATCTGTCGCGTCTTGTGATTTCGGTAGCTCATCCTTCTAGTCGTCTTGCAGAGCAGGTTGTAACCATTTTTGAAATTCAGACAGTGGCTTGCACTGCTGAATGTCTTCACCGTGAAAATTGCTGAACCATCGAGGTTCACTAATGGCAAATCCAACTGCAGGCGTTTTGAACTGATTCTTGTGAGTATATATATAAATTTGCCGTAACAGTGCGATGAAATCGTAATTTCTAAATCACTCCCGGTTTTCAGTAGGAGCAATTTTAGCTGCATGTGTACATCAAAACAAAATACGACAACCGAGCTTGGAGATCGGAAGTTTGAATCTATTTTACCCCAAATGCCTGAGCCCAGTCCTATTCGCTACTAATTAAGTAATGTTATTTTACCGATCACTGATGGTTTAAACTTTTACTTTAACATTCATCCATACCCGTTTCCAAACTGGGATTTCAGTGCTGGTGTGGGCATCGTAACGATCTATCAGTTAAGGAATAATAACGAAATGACAATCTGAACGGACAGCATTTGCTCGAGGAAGCGAAACTCCATTCCACTAGTAAGGGATTTTCTAGAAACCACCCGTTGATAAAATCAACGATTCAGTGACTAGGAGTTCTGCCTCCTTATGAGCAGTACGTTGGTACAAATATCACTCTAACTACTTCTGTTTAGTATATCACATAAGAAAGAAGTCTGCCACCACGGGGTGCTAGTTGCTGAGTGAAGAAGAAAAATAGTTGAGTAAGTTGCAACTGTACATTCAGAAGGTTAAACATTGAGCAGCGTTTATCTAGTCATTTTTATGTTACAATCATGAGGCAACCGTGTTAACCACTGCGCTATTGACCTCNTGCGAACGCTGCGAACAAATGTGAGTGATGGTCAACTTGAAAATAAACCAAATCCCTGTCTACTCATCAGTAGTTTATCTAGTCATTTTTATGTCACAAATTTAGGATAAGTCTGGAATACAGTGACATAAAAACAAATTGACGGAGCATATTAGATACGAAGCGTGTTCTACGAACCTATTCAATTTTGTTAAGGATCAAGCTGTCTTGATGCCAGTGACCGCATGATAAAAGGGATTATTTCATTCGATTTGAAATTCGTCAGTAGTACACTTTTGTAGCAATAAATCCGGTTTACCTAAGCTGTATTAACTGGAAATATTTTTGCTTTGTCTGATGGGCAAAATTAAAATCTGTAGACTGCACTTTTTCTATTCACTTCAGTCGCACAGCCGTACATGACACATACTGGCAAGGTTAGGTGCTATGGCGTACTGTGTTGAGCAGCTGCGCCCAACTTAGTCCTGATTGTTTCTATTCACACAGAATGGCACATAACAATTGAAGATTTCTTACAGTTCACTGATGGTGCGCTCATACCGAATACTTCTGAAGCGGGATGAATGGAAAGCATTACTAGTGATCAGCAAATGCTTAACGACCGAAGAATTGGACTGACACATTTGTATGTTGAATGAAGAACTACGTTGTAGTGAGAAAGGCTAGCCCCGCCGGGGGAAATGTGCCTTGGCCAGAATTTTCAGTGATCAGTTATCTTCGCTTACCCATATACCACAGTGGGTTCGGGTAAATTTGATGAAACAGTGTGACTTGGATCTAGTTGCGGTTATTTGCTCAGCCGGACCCAGCTGGAGTCACGTTCGATTTTACAGTAAGTAGAATTGAGGTTAACAATATTTGCCCCACAATTTTTCTCAAAGTCTCGGCCAAGGTCGACATTGTGTCATTCTATCTAAACATTATTTCAGAATATGGTTGCCAGCTTTTCAAACACTGCAACTGAACTAATGGTTAATGGATTTGAGTTATTTCTGATAAACCGTACGACGCATTGTTCAAAAATGAGTGTATCTGCGATGAATGTCATGGCATAAAAAAAACAGAGTTGTAACTGATTCGTTGGATTTGAAAATGCTTTTAGAGTGGAACGCTGCATTCACTTACTAAATGAGGGTTTCCGTTCGTTTTGAAAAATTTACTATCTGTTAGGTTATAGGGTTTCCGAAGGCCATAATTTTGCTAATGGAGTGCCTAGTCAACTGAACCCGGTAAAATTGTTTCCTTTTGAGGCTATTGATTTTGTTGTTTGATCGATCGATTTAACGTACTGTCAGTCGTCTTCTATTCACGTGGTTTCAGTCAACTGACCAAAAATTTGTCCAAAGCGTTCCGTTGTTTCGCGGTCAGGTTATTCTGATTGGTGAATATGTTACCATTGTGCACAAAGTTGCGTTACCAATGAGGCCTTCCCAGTTAACAGCAATCCCAATATAGGGTTTTTCACCCCAATAGGTTTTCATGCACTAGATATGTACATTCTTATCAAAGTAATAAAAGTGGATATCTGTTCAAAAGAATTTCATATCCTTGTAATAAACGAATAAATAGGTGATACGTTTATTTCTTCAATGACGAAGAATGGAAGTTAATGGACCCAATGTTGTGAAACCTCGTACGCTTTCAGTTAATTTAAATAATCATATATGCGCCCTGATTGCATTTCATAATTCTCAGGTTTCCCTCATTGCCCCTAAAATGCTAGTTTATCTAGTCAGTCCTGTTATATTACCGTATATCTGTAAACCTTGTATTCGAACTTGCTACCACATTGTGGCTTTTTACGAGGTTAATAAACATGTACATTTGACATTCGCACACTCGAGAACTGGTATACCTACTTTTATTCTGAAAACTACGCCATAAAAGCGGTCATTATTAAAGAATATTGCATGAAAATACTACATGGGCTTTCTATTCGCTTAGCTTGGTTCCTTAACACATGTTCCGGAGCAGTACATTTACATTTATTTTCGACCGAAGTCATTATCAGTGCCTACTGTAGCGCCCTTTCCAAATGTGGATAATTTCTCGTTTCCAATCAAGCCTATGTTGATCACCAGATGCGATAGCTCATGAGCATGCTACAACACTAGCTAAAATGCGTGGTTTCTAACCGGCTTTGCTAGCATACCGATTCCTCTTCATGTTTTCACACCTAAGCCGAACTATCACCACTACATAGATGGTAGTATGTGATTGGTCGTTGGAATCTTTAATGACCGTTATAAAACGAACCAGGAATTCGTGGAGCAATGGAACTGACCAGATCAACATACCTGTTGGCTAAGTTTCAAATTTTTCATCCTGGTAATGAATGTCCCGCGATTATACCGGTTAGAGAAATGCTAAATCCGTTATCAGTATGCAAAAGTTTAGAATTATTCAGCAGTGAAAAACAAAAACAGGGATCAGGAGTGACACTTGTTTCACTAGGTGAGCTCATGGTCTCAGAGTGACCACTCCCCCGGAACAACATTCAGAAACACATTATCGTCTGTCGCAAACCCAAAGCAGGAGGACCGTGAAATTCTGGAAGATAGAAGAAAAACAGTGATTGGACTAGTACTCAATCGAAAAAAGTGTTATTTAGCCAGAAACATGCCCGACTAATGGGCCGATTGAGCTGCTTTTGTGTATGTGGAACCGGTCCTTCAGGACTATAAAGCATAATTTCTTAATTTCTGGTTCGAGTTGTACAGCAGTATCCTGAAAGAGTTTTCTTCCGTCATAATTATGGGTTGTCTAGCAAACCAACAATTGGCGTTGTCGCAGCAAGTTCGCTTGTTACTTGTGCCATACTGTGTTTCAACCAATGTAGATTAAGAGAGGCCATTCATTGAGATTGTCAATGTGTTTAACGTATGTTAAGGTCACAGTAGCTGAAAGTAAACATATACACAACGTAAACGACAGATGATCTAGAACTGTCTGCGTCTTAGTAGCACCTATCATTTGGTGGCTTGAAATAAACCTAATGCTACGAGTTCATTTTTTGGAGCTAAACTAGGGTTTGATTTGTGTAAACATGTGAATGTTTAGTTCCTGTGTAACTTTTGCTGACATACCTGCTCCTCTTCGGCTTTTTATGAGCTTCAGGTAGCCAATTATTAGTACGGTTCTTCTGGGCTACCCTTGTTCACAAGCTAAACTATACCTGATCCTATAAAATAGGGTTCTAACCAGAACGTCTTTCACCAACTGCAACTAAACTGTAGTGCTAAAGCAAATGAACACCCAATTTGGATGGGACAGCTGAGGATACAATGGCATCAAACTAGTGCATCCGCTATACAAAGCTACGTCTTTGGTTTGCTAAAGAGCTCATGATGAGAGAAAAACAATCAGCCCAGTTAACTCATTCAGAATGTTACTAAACGATGGGGACAATAAGTCATAGCTTCTAGCGACGCAATGATCAGTCGAACTTACCGATCTGTGTTGCGTTCGCGAAATAATCCAAGTCGATCCATGGACTACCTTGATTTTGACTAGATAACACTTTTGCGATTGCATACATGCCTGTTTTTGTAATATATACATCTGAAATGTACAATCACCATGGTTTCTCTTCTTGACTGGAAATAATGAAAGTGATACTCACGCGCTTTGATCGTCTAAATCACAGTGAAGTTTGCCCTCATGATGAACAGTGTAACAGCAAGACTTGCTAGATCTGAGATGAGGGGCTTGTCAACCTAGCAATGAATGCATTATCGTATAAGGACAGATAAGTCACCACTAAGTAAATTTGACTGCTTTCTCGAAGCGATATGAACACTTGGAGTGCCACCGAGTGAAAGCAGTAGGACTGTATCAATTCTTTTTGAAAAAGGCCCAATCACATTTACAAGCTGCAACAGTTCTGCCATTTGAAATATCAAGACATTTTGCGAACTGAGAAACTTCACATATAAACTGAGTTACTCATGCATTCCACTGTGCCTGTTCTTGTTTACAGTATTCTGCAGTTCATTCTCTAGTACACTGATAGCATATTGGCATGTGGTC
The DNA here is from genome assembly GCA_008508345.1 of Paragonimus westermani. Lineage (NCBI taxonomy): Eukaryota > Metazoa > Platyhelminthes > Trematoda > Plagiorchiida > Troglotrematidae > Paragonimus > Paragonimus westermani. The sequence continues at coordinate 16,625 of QNGE01005981.1, read as the reverse complement.
TGTTACGTATGTCAACCTGGAACCGCTGAACAGCTGATTTGATGCATTTTTGTGGCTTGAAACAAAATGTCAATTTAGAAATCGGTCACGCCCCTCCTTGAAGCTATGCTATTTAGCTGGGGTACTTTACTAAGCACACCATGCCTACTCACCTGTTTTATACTCACTCTTCTATTAACCAAGAGAGTGTTGGATTACTGAACACAACCGATGACCGTATGACTACAGATAATTTTGATAAGGGACCGACCATAATAAGTCAATCAATAGAACTCCAGTGCCGGGTTTATCCTGTGGTACGTAGATTTGCATGTAAGCAAAAATACAGATTTTGTTAAGTGCATGACTTGCAGTTCATGTGCATGGGGTACTAAGTCACGTGGTTCTATCCACGGACAAACAATTTTAGGTCACAAAACAAATACACAAGCAAGCAGGGCAAAAGTTATCTAATTCTTGTTGTGCATAACATACGATATTTTGAAACGGTAGTTAATATAAGCCTACTGTTAACCAATAAGTGCAGTGTTCAGTAAATTTTGGGGAAGGTGGAAATAAGATTTATACCCTAAAAGTTGGCACGCATCGCATATGTTGAGGATATAACTGTCTACGAAGTAATACGCTGCAGCCGTTGCTGAGAAAGGTTGATTGCGGTGCGTTTGAGGGACAAGCAATTTATAATACGAGTTCTTTTAACAACTTTTATGGAAAAACCAAGTCATTTTTAGAAGTTTCCAAAACAACACTTAGTCATAGTGCAAAAGGAAATAGCAGGTAGCAGATGAGCTCGTGACAACTATGCACCTATTGTGAAGTCGTCTGTTCTCCCTCATACTGGGCCACCAGTCCATTTGGAGCTTCAAGTTGAATTGTCTGTGAAGACGTAAAGGTTGATTTATGCGTCCCCTTAGTAAGGCCTTTGTGGTCAGAAACACCAGTGATCGCGACAAACAAAATATGGCTACAAAATGTCAAATGATAAAATACGCTGACACTCTTTATCAGCCACACTGATCGGGTGCAGTGCATAAAAATATACCTATACAAAAGTAGGTGTTGATTGAAGGGACGATCCGTTGTGCTTAGCGCATTTCATCCATTCACGGAAAAATACGCCTGCACCACATAGTTTCTGACCAGCTCAACTCGGTACACTAAAGAGGAGTGTGTAAGGTAGAGAGGAAAGTTTCAGGGGACACGATAGGTTTTTTCATTCTGACAAAAACCATGAGTAACAAACGATAACTACGCAACCATTTAAAATGGCGTTCAAAGAAAATATGCGGAACATAAACGTGAATATCTCTGATATAAACCAACAGTTGAGTATCGTCATTTAGACGGAACTGACAAAGCCGCTGGCGCAATTTCCAGTGGTTCTTTCGACCATTTAGTGAGGTGATGCAGGTTGGATTGAAAAAGACAGGGCACCTAGTATGCGAAAGTTTTTAATCCAAGACCGCTGTGCGTACCTGTCGTTCTTAGCTCTTGGACTGTTTGTGCCCTAAGCGATTTCAGTAACTTTTACAAAATTAGTTCTATCCATTTCCTGGATATTGTCTAGCTCTGAATTGACAAGATTTCACCAGTCTAACGTAACCGAATTAGTAAAAAGTAATTATTTCTAATTTCTTGCTCACATTCTTGTATTGTTTTTATTATCATCCAGACCTTCCAGTATTTTCCGGTCAGTAAACTTTAATGATTGACTTAGTGCCGCATCAAAGAATTTTGCTTCGAATCAGCTCTGGGTATCTTCAGAAGTAGGATCTGAGTGGTTAGGCTAGTCGAATAGAACTATAAACAGATTTTCGGTTGGCATGTTCAAAATTCTGTCAAATGGGATATAGAAAAGAATAAAACGGAATAGAACTGATGAATCGGTGAATCCAGTAGTTTAAAATTAAGGTAAACAGATGGCACGTCTGTTGTTTATAGAGGTCAGTAAAGGATCTACCGACCTGCGCGAAGGTCAAAGTTGTGTAGTAAAGATTTTTTAGGTATAGTTGAGCAACTGTGTATACGTAATATTTTGGTGAATTTAGGAACCTCCCGTTATGCTCATATTTCATTATACTGTAGGGTAACCTGCAGACACGTGTAGACACTTCTAGGCTGTACTAACCGTTGGTCCAGAAGATATCGTAGGAACAACGGCTTTTGCTTGGTTTAAAGAGATTTGTGATAAGTATGACTACAATGAGTGATGAATTTTCAGACCTACGCAATGGTCACTGAAATTCTGTTAGCCAAGATGTACTGACATCGACTACCAGACACAAGGTGGCCCCAGCATTTCTTTCCACGTTTGGGAAGGATGGCAGTACCTAGTAGATCAGAAAGTAAGCCATAACTACGGATTTGTGAGCAGCCTGTTTATTTTACCAGAAAAGACTTTGTGTTTACATTCTACTTACGAAAAATATATCAGAGATGGATCCGCCTCGCATGTTACGTTCACTTGTAGTAGCAGGTAAGTGGGAAAAAACACCAGTGGACTGTTGTTGATTTTAACTAATTGTGTGACCCTCGGAAAAAGATCACAGCAAAGAAAAATGAAATCTACATTTACACCACCTACTTAAACCGTTCAGTCTGAGTATTTTATTTGTTTCAATTTGTGATCACTAGACATTGCCACTTTCCTACCTCGGGCTTACCTAATGACAATTTGTAGTAATGATGCCATCGGTCAATAGAAATTTTCTTCCTGTGTCATCGGCCATATATTACTTGCCACTGAGTCCAACTATGCAAATGACCAATCCAACCATTTGTTTGCTGTCACGTCAAATAATCTGTGATGAGTAAAACTGCATCTGGTGATGGGTCTGAGCAGGTTATCAGCGTGTTTCTGCTTTCTGGTTCCAACTTAATTTGTCAATTGGAAAGTAATTTGTTAATATACAGTGAGACGAAGATCAGACATGCTTGAGTTATGAATCTCTGAGTAGTTTTGCCTGTTGAAAACAAGATATGAACGTATTTCAAATTGAATACAATTGGCGCTCTTGGTTATTTATAATAATTCGTAAACGAATGGCACCTCAAAAAGTTATTAAGATGTTGCTTATATATCTGAATTTGTATATTATATATTTTTATTTGAAGTAGACTCAGAATCCATATGCTCTGCACACGCAGTGAGTGAAGACAGTCAAGTGTGATAACGATGATGTGAACAACTCAGTGAATTTACAATGCAAATTCCAATCAGTGCAGAACTGGAGAATGGTGCTAACTGACTTGACTGTTTGTCCACATTCCTGAAACCTTGGAATTATAGACGTTGATCGGCATTCTCAACAGTCACTCACACGCCAACGACTTAAAATTTTAAGTCTGGTTAGCAAAGCAAACAATTCGTTCAAAGAAAACTGAAAACGCATCTGTGGACTGCCCGTGAGCGGACAAGGAGGATGGGGCTGAATGGTCTGTCCACCTCGTTGATGCGGACAGATTCGGCCAAGATTTTCCTCTTCTTGTAAAGTACCATGAACCACCAACAGCTTTCACTCCTACAATCAGTCACCCACTCTGTTTTGGCACTCAAATCAACGTGCACTAACCTGGCAACTTCAACTGTTCAGGTTGCAATCGACTGACGTTGTAACCCTTGTGATCTGTTCCTAAACCTGAACACTACAGCGCTTCGTCACTTCTAGCAACTGTTTCGAATTAAATAACATATTTAATAGCATACAATACCATTAACAACGACTTTGAAGATACGTTTTGTGACCTGACCACAATTAGGCTTGTTTGACCTTCTAATCGTTTGTTAATGAGATTGCAAATGCCACACCTCTCAAGCAGGTCACCGAGGTGGCCGAAAAGTGCACCAGTGAAATATGTTGAATCGTCATTTCTACAGATTTTTATTCCATTTTCCATGACTTCCTTATTGGCTTTTTGTTATTTATTGCCAATCCACAGACTGATATTAAACAGTCGATTTTAATTCCTTCGCGTCCAGTTACTGAATGCTGAGTGATAGTTGTACTAGAAGTCTACCATAAAAATTAATTTTCATTGGAATCACGTAAATTTTATGTAATGCAGTAGTTTCAGGAATCGTACATCAATATGACCTTCAGCCCGAAAGCACAAGCTATCAAACCGGGGATGGAACCGCTTTCGTCTCGGAGTAAACCAGCAGACAAACTTCAAATCATAATTGGGAAGGCATACTTAACATCGCCGTCAAGCACCGCTGTACGTCAGCGGTTCGTACTGATGCCTACCAGCTACGTTACCATAAAGAAGAAGGCAAATAGTAGCCAGTAAAAGAAAATGATTAAAAATAGATGACTTCTTATTCAAACAGTCGGCATCAAAATGCCTCGATTTTTCAGAAACAACCGAGATATAAGTGAATTTAAGGCATCGTCACCGAGAGTGTTTAGTTAGGGTTTTCACTGCACTGCGTCACTAAGTAGACTTACTTCATAGACGACAACAATTAAGTCACTGAGCTCAATCAGCCTACACCTTGGTTAAGCTCCTCAGCCACCGACTGTATGAGCCGTACAAGCCAAAGACCAGGAGAGCAGCCCGATCTACAGTGGTCAGCCTCTTGCTGAAAGACCTCATCTTTCTACGTTACCCCATAATCTCTGCAACTCGCACCATATGCCATTCGGTCGTAGCGTCAGCAGTGAATGTTCGTTGTGGCAGACGACTAGTTGGCATTCTTGGTACATGGTCTAGCTGCTAAAATGTGTTCAAATATGAGGATTAAACAAAAACTCACTTGGCGCTCACCACCTATAACCCGCTAACTATCCTCTACGTTAGTTACTCTTTAGTACCACCTGAGGAGTGCGACCGTTCGCAGACATCGAGTTCCGGTCACCTCACAGTGGTTCGTGTCTTTCACTTTGAGCGGTCAGGTTCCGCAGTCATGAGGTGAAACAGGCCTCACCCCATAAATACGTGGGTCCTAGAATTCATAGAGGCGTTACCTATTGCTAGGGATGGTTTAGATTGTCAAGCACAAATCTAGCCTTGAAAAAACAAGTTTCTGTTTCATTCTCGACATTCTCGAAACTACTGATGCCACTTCAGGCGTGTACGAACCAATCAGCAGTCTCCACAACTTCATTATTCAAACTTTAATTCTATGTGATTAAGACACTGTTGCTGAGGCATTTTGCATTCTGGAGCACCAAACGGTATTCGAAAGCACTTGGCACAACGTCCGCTTATCGATTTTGAAACTTTTACGTTGTGTGATCGGTAAATTATAGCCCCTAGCTCAAACCTGTTGGGCATAAAATGATGAAGTGCATTAGTAACCGTTGTGTTAAAGTGTGTTGGTTACCGCTTATTTTTGCCCCATGGGTTATCGTGCAGTGAATCGACCACAGTTGCGTTCAGAACTGTTGCTCACGTAGTTATCTTGAATTGTTAGACCAGCGTCGCTTACCAAACCTGTTTAGAAAATAAGTAGTTAGAATAGATGTTTGGAATCCGATGGTTGGGAACAGTGGTGGTGTTGTTCGTAGCTGGGGTTGATGGTTTTGGTATTGATATGTTCGCTGAGCTTGGCATTTAGGTTGCAAACGTCTCATCACCTCGTTTGGTGATGAAACGGTTGCAACCTGAATGCCAAGCTCGGCAAACATATCAATACCAAAACCAGGTGTTCGGAATGTTACCGTCTACATTCTGAGCTCTCTGTGAAGTGAGATCGAGATATGCCCCAAAACAGTCGTGAAAGCAGCGAGGCCGCCTGGTCTTTGTCGTCCACGCAGAGCAACTGAGTGTTTTTGGTTTTATGTTGCCTGAAAGATGTTAGCATCCTGTACTTGGCTGTTCACATACAGGCATCTGGCGTTTTCATAAAACATAGTTCTCTCTGACTGACTTCTCGTATTTTTCTTTTGTAAGTTTCATGTATAAGTTTTATTTATGACAAGTTCTGTTGTGTGCGCATAACTTGTGTGATCGCATGGCTATGAAGCAGCTGCATGGTTTGTTGAAGTATTGTTTTCAATAAGTGCGTGCATATTCGAATCGAACGCAATAAACTTATCAGGACTGATGATAACAGTTAGCGACTGAAGATAGATAAATCTCCAAAAATACAGTTGAGTTGGTACGTTGTCCCTCACGATCTATAAAGGTTCCAAACTGGTGGGGCGATAAGTCACGTTCGTCTTTCTCCAGTAAAATGTTAACGAGGAACCTGAAACTCTGCGTAACAACTTACACTTAGTGTATGGACATCTTAAAGTTGTACACACACTGCCCAATTTAATCTCAGTCCAATGAATATAACAGGAGGGATTTTGGTTTGATGTGAGTCCATGTTTACAATTCCCTTTGGTTCACGAAGAGACAATGCTATATGGCTGTAAGATATTAAAGTGTACACACCGGCTGTTGGTCTGGAACTGACATTGGTGATCAAATACATGCGTGATGTTCCGGTTTATTTCATGTATACGCGATTATCACACTTACATTGTAAAAAATGTCAGCTTAAGTGTGACTTTGCGAGTTATTATATGGTGACCTGTCAGAACACCTTAATACTTAATGAATGTTAGTGTGGCTTTAATTTTTCACTCTCGTCATCAAATTGTTTATGTGAAGCAGCTGGGTATTTTAGATGGCTGACTTAAAAAGCAACAAATATCTGTATGAAACCACTTTGATCTAATGCCGTGTGCCTACAACGTTTGTGAATTTTTGCCTAGTCATTGTGATTTTGTTTGCATTGGTTGCACAGATTACAGCAAACCATTACAAACGGCGATCGAATAACAATCAATAACAAGTGGGGCGCTACGCTCAACATCTGTATCAATAATAGTTGTGAAGCATCCGTGTATGGTTCACTATATTGGTAGCGATATCAGTGCATTCTACTTATATATATCTTCCCTTTCATTTTGACCCTATTCTCACTGTTTCAGGAGTTCATGTGTATCACCATCAGCGGTGTCTTTCAACTTGTCTGCATCATCGTGGCCGCTGCAACATCCAACCATCGAGGCACTGTGATAGCTGCTGCGGTAGGTTTTAATCGACCTGCACATAGCTGTTCACAAGGCGTCTAACAACTATTGTACAACATCAACAGATAGCCGCCGTGCTCTGAAAATCGGTGATATGGCTGGGCCTAAATAATACTTTTCGGACCATACTTCCACGTTTTATTGCACACAATTTAGCTCTTTTGAAATGTGTATTTAGTGTAGCTGAATAAGAGAGAAACCTGTGTACAGAAAACAAACTATAAAGTGACGAGTGAAACAACGCTGTGTTCAAGGCCTACACTGCTTTGGTGTATCCATAAATACGAGGACGTCAACAGTCAGTAATTAAAATATACTAATGAATAGGTGAGGTGCATTCGCTTATCTTGAAATGATTTACGTTTCCAGATAGCGCAGTTATCCGGTTGAGTTCAAGCTAACTCTTTGCTTCATATTCTCTTAAGAGAGAAAAACGGGTGACCCGATCTACTATTTAATACTTCCCGGTTGCTGTAGTGTAGTAACGTGTGCAAGGGGTTTGGGTAGCCATTCATCTGATGGTCATGGCAGCTGTGAAAAAAACACACAAGTACACTTCCAGTCTTTCAACAAGGCGCTGAAAGCTAGCATTATCATATCACAAATACTGGAGTATGAGGCTACCTTTAATTTAGTCAAACATTTCTTTTGTTCTAACAGATTATTGTTCACACGCTCGTAGCCTACACACACTGAAATGTTTTGTTTTCGTATGGTACCTTAGAATAGAAATAAGCGTCTGCTCATCATTATGACATTGAATTTGAAGGTACAAGTGTTTATTTATCGAAGATTACTCCAGCAGTCCCTTCCTAACTGGCTGGAAAGTGTCTGATGAGAAACTAATACCTTCGCTCAAGACTCGCTCTGTGATGTTCATTGTTTGTGAGATTTTTACTATCCACATTTTCTCTCCGTTTGGCCTCGTAAATTTCGATAGCAGCAGTGTTGTCAGTCTCAGCGTTAAACATTTAGACACGTCATCTGTTGCAGTTTTTTCTTCATTCAATTAGGCGGCTAAATAGAATTTGTTCAATTCACGCAATCTTAACACGAAGACACTCCGAGTGTCCCCACTGAACACTAACTGTTGTCTCCAGCCTAGTGTAACAGTTAAGATCATGATACCTTTATGGCTAACCGAAAAAGCCCATATTTTGTACACAAATCAAGTGGTTCTCCTTTTGTCTTGGAAACCCTGGTTTTATTTGGTTTTACTAACTCTTGTTCCACTTCACCCTCCCGTTTGATTTGACCCAATGTTGACTTAGAATTTCATTTAGAACTGTTATTTTGACGCTTCTTTTTCTGTCATTTTCACAGAAGCTTTTCGTCCTGCAAACTTCAGAGATTTGCACAACGAAACCAAAATCACTGTGCTGTTCTGTCCAGAAATTCACTAAACTTACACTGCAAAACGAGCTGTGTTCACTTGTTTATTACCCACTGTAACTAGACAAGGTTATTATAAATCAAACAATACACACTTGTTCGTAGCCTATGCATTTGCTTGAGCGTCTCAGCTTCCGAAGTTGACTGCATTAGGTCAGATGTCGTATTAAATGAGAAAGGTCCAAAATATACCCGTATTAGACACTGTAGGTTGTGTTGCTCGCCTTTTTGATACAGTCACTCTATTAGACTATCACAGGAGTTTAATACAATCATCAGTTTTCCTTACGTCCTGCCTTTAGAAGCGCATGTATCTGAAGAACACTTGTCATAATTGCATCTACGTGTTTCTTCGTTGTTTGCTGTTTAGCAGGAGTATACGTGGAGACTATAAGAAGCTATTTTACGAACAGAGCTCAACTCAGCCAGAAAGTTAGGTATTCCACATGGGTGCCAATCATTTGCCAGTTGTCCCATAAGTATTATTCAAGTTTAAAAAGAGTCCATCGCTCAACCGAGAGATGTTCAACAAACCTGCCTAGAATTGTTTGAAAAGATAGAGAATGATACTGGCAAAGCATGGGGGTCCAACGATCAGCTTAGCTTCATCAGGAGTTGAATAGCTGCTAGTGGTCTACTTCACTAAAGACGGCCATTCGAAGTCCTGAACACCTGCACTAAGACGCAGTGCTTTATTGAAACACAAATTTACATGATAACGGTAGGTCTAGGAAATGTTTGACACGTTGGCATTGCAGCCGCCATACAATTAATGCGGATAAGTGAGTACTTCGACTCAGAGCACGAAACCTAAAACGAACGAAAGCATATCAGCCTTTCGCTTCCTTAAATTCACCGACAGAACACGTTCGCGTAAAACGTCAAATTGATGCAAAAACCGGGGTTGGGATTGCCGTAGGTATATGAACCACGCCCAATTTGGGACAGGTTGTGTTCTTATTTGAGCCCAAGAATAGCAATAAACTCGGCGGCGGTTCAGGGAACTGTCGAAGCAACGTGGTTCAAGATTTTTGTGCCAAAATATCCTGATTATAGCACATTGAGTTTTATTTACAGAGAATTTTGTCATTCTCGATAAAACTGTCCTAAGTCACAAGGAAAGTCGACAGCTTCTGTCCTGTCCGGTAAGTGTTGTATTGAAGGGAAGCCACATGATATTCAGAAGAGGTTTTATCTCCGTATTTTAAGACAAATGTACCATTTCATCGCATTTTGGCGGGCGAACGTGGTGCACCGCGCTATCTGTTAAAAAAGTTAAAAATTTCTGAAAAAATCAGAAGTGTAACATCCCGCATTGTTGTGGTGACATACGACCACCGGGACAGAGAACGGTTTGTGAGCAATTCAGTTCGTACACATATTCCGCTGTGTTTGTTTAAGTTAACTGCTTAACTCAATTCCTCATGCCAATGGTTCGGAAAAAGAAGAAACAGAAATAGGTGACAAAATTGCTCGTTAGCTCCTTTTCCAAATACTTGCAAAATTTATGACAATAACGGTTGAGATTGTTTCAGCAGGTTTCTTGAGTTAACGCTTTTGGAGTGGTTTCTATCACACAGTTCAAGTGATACGGGTTTCGTCTTTTTTCTAAGCAAGTGAAGGGGGGGTGGGCAAATATTTTTGTACAAACCTACCTTAAGCTTCATGGCCGTAATTATTTCAGTGCTCGATGCAATTGGTTAACTGTTATATAACTCTAGAGAAAGAAAATAATCCACAACATGACAGCCAGTGAAAATTAGAGGGGGAACCCCAATACATAAACAGTTGTTCAAACTCAGATATTTAGTAGCAGTGTGCCTAAAACAGGCAGACAAACAAGTAAGCTCCCAGTTTAAATGGACACGTAACCAACAAAACAGTTCCTCTGTGTACTTCAGTTCTTTAGGTGTGAGAGCCTCATTCATGCCGCTCAGACTGACTAGCAACCATCTGTTCCAGTCTCCAACTAGCAGTGGCTAACCGTTATCTTTAGTTGACTCCATTCTTAAACATAGGACCCACTATCGACTATCTCGGGCGTGAGTGGGTTGTCCTTAGTCGTCTACATCAGTTTAAGCATTTAGGTTGAGGCAGCTACTAATGTATTATTACCTTTCAAAGTGCCCGTATCAAGTCGGCTGAGTCATTGATCCTAAAACATACGACAGCCGACTTCAACTTTGTTGAGGAATTCCTAATCTACCGATTGGCGCACTTATACTCTTAGTACGCTGTTGTATTTCTTCATAGACCGTAGTGTTCACTTAACTAAATCTGTTGAATAAATTAGTAAAATGTGTAATAAGACTAACTAAGGGTTGTCATATTGAAATTACTGACCACCACCACCTGTCTCACTAGAAGGTTAGTTGAGATGTCATACAACGTTCACAGAATGACTTACTTTAATAGGGAGCAGTTGGAATGCCCATATTGTTAGTGTAGTTTTGGACACACAACGCCTGGATAACATCGGATACCCGAGTTTGTCATCTCAATTCTTAGCAGTTTAAGAAGGATCACAAAGTGATGGCAGGCATGGTGACTCACAAGAAAACTTAGATGCAGTCAGTTCAGTTGAATAGTGATTTCAATTTGGTATGCAAGAGATTATACGTTGTAGTACTAAACACATGTGGGGTGTGATATACTTAACTTCTCATGATAACAGATGACAGATTCAGGCAGTGATTCTGGAAACGGGCTTATTGGTATGCTCAAATACGCATGAATCACATTTTCTGCTGAAACGTTTGTTTTGATAACGAACGTTAGTGTAGTCACAAGGTTAACCATGTCCCTTAATCTTAGTTGCGCCCATTGTTGTTGCCGCACAAGGACCACTTTGGTTTTCTTTTAGTGCATAAACTCATCCATCCAGTTGAAATTCTTCAGACGCCCCTCACGATCAGCTGTACCTCAGAGAAGCTCAGGGAAACCTTTCAACCATGGAACCAAGATGGAATCACTGAACCGAAGACAGGGCCGTACCAGCGTGATCTGTCCATTCAGAACATTTTAGCTAGACGACTGGCACTTTTTACCTGGTCTCTCTGGTGAAGGTTACTGTGTGGAAGCCATTCAGACGTTCAGGTATGGCCACAGACTGGCAGGTCAAAATTAACCATCACAACTCAATTATGTGAACCAAGACATGTTACGCCCAGGCGCTGGAGCTGATGTAGTTCATTCTGCTTCTGATAACGGGTGTAAGAAAAATCACTGATCTTCATTGATCTGGCTCATCTACTGATCTCTCTGTAGTTTTGCTATTACATGTGCCTGTGACTGTGATTTAAAGCTGCGGTGTACTCTGTTTTTCGATGAATCACCGCAACTATACTTGCTTGACCCAATACGTTCCCCATTTTCCTTTCTTTTGACCAGTTTATTTTTGTACTCCTTCTTGACTTCAGGTACTGTATTCTCTGAATTTCATTATCTACGGGATTGACGCGTTCTTCTTGTACGCACTGTATAAAGTTCACGGTGGCTATTTGAACAATCCGGCAGTTGCACAGCAGACAGATCCAAACCAGACGCAACTTAGTACACCCAACCACCCTTCAGAGGCCACATATGAGAACGCGGCCTACTCGCAATAGTACAGCTCCCAAACGTCACAGCGCAATCTTATCCGACATTTCCCGTTGACAGTTGACTTAATAGGTTATTAGGTAAGTTTGCTTTGGACATCTCGGTATACGAATTTGCTATATACATAAGGTCACGAAATTTGCCTCTACAAACAAACACTGACAACTTCAGCTGCTTTTTCTAGATAAAACGGAAGCAAATTCAAGTGAAAAATCTCGCCACTGTCAAGTCTTTCTTAAATTTACCACAATTCCTATCATATATTCACATAATGTATCATTAGGCTTTGTGGGTAAGTCGTTCCAAACCGTTATTCATACATTGTTGAGATAACTGATACCACACAGTTTTCGTTAGCATACGTCGGCGGGCTGGACGTCGTAAACCTCAAGAGAGCTATGCCGTATATGTTGTATGCATTGAGTGCGTATTTCAAAAGGATCTTGTACACCCGGCGCCTTCCAAGTCGTTTAGTTCAAGATTTATAAGAAATTTCCCTTGAAAGGTTGTATTTCAGGCTTACTGTACAGATCGCCACAATCATTTCAGCTCAACATCCCGTAGGGTCTTAGTTAGCCTAACCTTGATGGATGGCCAGTTGCAGAAAATGACAAGTAGATACTTCACCAGTAGTGTACACTTGATTCAGCCAGTGTTGGCTACTGTTACAATGACGCCGAAAATTTATATAGGTCCAAGGACAGATATGGAGTCAATTTATTGGCGGGTGTTACAATCGTGCCTATTGTGGTCCTATTCGACAACTTTGCTAAAGTAAATGCTTTGGTATGTTAGAATTTCTACCAGTATAAATCACTTTTTTCATAACACTAATGTGAAATTTTGTTCCATTCTGTTTCATCTGTGTGCGTAACAAACTGCTGTATCATACTGCGCGGTAAAACACATCACTTGGCGTTAAATTGGTACTCGGATGATTTCCATGGAACCAAAATGTTTTGAAGCTTTACTCAAGACATGTGCAAATAAGCTTAGTCCGGCGCGCGAAAGTCTGAGACATCGGCAAAACCATACAACAGGCCCATACTTGTTTCCTGAAAATGTATAGGGTAGAATAAAATGAAATAGCCATTTTCAAACATACTGCTGTTAAGCACTGAAATTAGAAGACTTACATCACCTTCAGCTAATCGATCCTTGAGAGCATGGCAAATAAACTACACAACTGTGATGTTAGAACGCGATTGTTCTTATATTGTAGACTCACAAGCTAGCACAACGATTGCCCGCCATACAGAACACTCTTGGCAGATTTAGGTGGGTGGCTTATGATGCATGTCGACAAACTAACATTTATTGCACAAAAAAAGAGTTTTTAACATGTTACTTATCGCAGTTATGGTTCATAATCTTGACTAGATCATACGTGAACCACCGCATTGTCAGTTATGTGGGTTGGCGTGAATGAATTGTAATAGGATGTAGATTTTGTTCGATCAGGTTGTTTACCCGTCGGTGCCATGCAATGTGCGGAAAAAATACTTGCGGCACCTGCAGATGCTCCAGGTTTTCTTCCTAAGATACTTTGTTCCACAGTTATAAGACAACGTCTGTATGACATCTGTTTCACATAAACGCTGATTAAATCACACTGATACGCTTCAATACCGACAGACGTGTCCTTAATTAACCATAACCGGTCTAACCCTAGGTAAACGAAAGTTCATTTCACTTCCCATAGGTTCAACGCTGCCAACGTAACCTCATTAGCATGTCTATTAGATAAGTACCTTCTCAACTCTAGTTCCTCACGAGTACATCTACCCAAATACCGAAGCCTTCCTGAGGTGTCTAGGACAGCGCAGATTTTTATCGGGTGTTATCTAGGGTATTGGGAACGTGTCAGAATAATACCTCCAACTGAAAGTTTATGATAATATGGGCCAGTTCTACATATTCTCGAATTTCAACTAGCTAGCTTTGTACGCTGCTGAAATAATGTCTTCTCTTGTTTTTTTCATACTACAGTACATTCCGTCCTTGAAAGATCAACAGTAACCGGCTGGATCCAACTTTTGTAATTATCATCAAACGGATTGTCTCGATTCCATCACGCAGGACCAACAGATTACCGCCAGTTGGATTAATGACGCCGTATTCCGACTGACCATTGTTCATGAAAACTAATTTTGTAATCAATGATTTAACTTTTCTTTCTGATAATATGTGAATTGCGAATTATCCCAGATTTTCTAGCACTCGGTATTTATACTACTTCTGTATGGATCGGTCTTTGTAACTAGTACGTCATGCAAACCGTCACCCTTTTATCATGTGATATTATATCCAGAAACTTAAAAATCAATTAAATGTGAACAAGCACACTGTAACCCGCCATTGGCAGTGGAACACAAGCATATATTCCCTCTGCTCCGGGATTCCTTTGTGTTTGCTTACTGTGGTTAAACGAATGAGCCATTTGTTATTTGTGTTAAACTTGGTGAGCTGAATTCCATTTATTCTTTTAAAAAAAGGTTTATTTTACTCCCGTGTAATTTATGTTTTAAACTTTTTGTCATTATTTGTCTGGTTTGGAATTTCTTGAGGATTAGACTGAGATACATTAAGCGATAAACTTTTCTAAGCAGCATGAATGAGTTTCATTAAAAATAAAATTGCACAGAGTGATAAGAATCACGTAGTTTTGCGAAACCCTGTTTAAATACAGCTTGGTAAAATGACGGTAACCACCTTCACTGCGATGATTATCGACAGAATCTACCGATTTCGAAAACCGTACTCCTGAAACTAGTATTTAGCAGATGAACACACCTCACTTAGCTTCTGGAGTTCATCCGACGATAGCGTGAATGTAACCTACAGTAACAAGTTGCATGAATATTTTTTCGAGTCATCACGTAGCGTCAAATCACTTTATAAACTGTACCGTCCCCAAAAATGATGAATATTGGTTATTGTTGTCGCTCACCCTCAACCTACGGGGCAGTCACCCCGTACATAGAAACCACCCCCAGCACAACTTTGATGTAGGACTGAACAACAGACCATCATGGCAAACTTCCCTGCTTATCAGTGTCAACCAATGGAGGTAATGGCTGAGAAGAGTATGGGTTTTGGTGATCAATTACGAGTGCATATCGTGTCCATCAGAAAAATAAATTTATATTCTTTCTGACACTCCGCACCAACGGATGAACTGTGACACTAAATGACCGAAACAAACGTCCACGATTCATTTTGAATTTATTGAAAACCGTTTGAAGCGTGGTCGAATGTTGAAAGTCTTTCACTTGTATTCGGTTATTGTGTGGAAAGTCTGCTCGAACTTCCAGCTTGATTATGATTTCTGCAGTGCACAATCCTGACAAGTTTTGCGTAACGACTGTACGCACAGAACGTAATCCCCAGCTGCGTGTGAAATAATTGTGACTTGTTAGATATTTGGAATTTTCAACGATCTCCTAAAATCAGCTAAACAGAATTGTTGAAATGAAATTTTTTCCTCTCTACCGCTGGCCATTTTACAATATTGTTCCTCGGACGTCTCATTTTGAACGTCAGCTCACTTTCAGGATGATAACATATCTACCGTCAGTTTTGTCAGCAATACTATATATATAAGTATATATCCCATTTGTTCCGGATGCTTTTTCTAATAGGCGTTGACAGAAGTGTCGATTATGGGTCACCGTGAGAATACCATTCATTTGTCGGGAAGAATCTTCTATTCGGTGTAAGATAATAATTGGCCTGCGTTTGCAGTAGCAATGAAGAAATTCTTTAACTGATGACTTTTGTTTCCAGACTAACTACTTTGTGACAATAATATTTGTTTGCTTGTGCTGCATGACCTAAAACGTCAGCTGAGAATAAGGGACCAACCGTCCTTTAAAATGAGGCAACCTAGATGTTACAGAAGCTGCAATACTGTGGATTGTCGTCAGTTGTTTCCAAAGAATGTCTTGAACTTATGATGGAACATTGCCTGCGTGTATTCGCTCAGTGAATGACACGGCGTTAATCTGCTGATTGATACAGCACTATACCAGTAGCTGCATAGGGCGCCGCCAAATTTAGATCGATTGTGTAAAACTTAATGACGTTGAAACTATTTCGAAAAGTTTGCTTTGTAGATCTGACGTCGCGCAACAAGATAAGGATCTAAACTATTTCCCTATCTGTAAACGCAGCCTCACCGCCGACGATTTACTGTGCCCTACTCGAGCAGGTTTGTCGCTCGTGAGGCTCACCTTCACTTTCTACGTTTCGTTCTGTTCTTATTGAACGGTAATCAGAATGAGGAATGGAACCGGCATCCATTTGCTTCACGAACCGTAGCTCTTATCCGCCTGGCCATCAGCACGGGGAGTTGGAGTGTGGTTGAGTTACATGCCGTTCTTAGGGGATTGAATGCCTTCAAACTTATCACAACAAAGCATTGTTTGGGTTTCTGACAAGAGTATTGTTTAATCAATTCACATGATTGTTTTAAAGTATTGTTCTTGGGATTGCCCGTATTTTACATTCTCGAGTTGTCTCCGTATATGAGTCATACGCCTTTTTCCAAATGAAACGGTTTAAAAGAAGTAACGATGTGACGAACAATTGTTTTCGATAATTCTT
>QNGE01005980.1:11397-32751 GCA_008508345.1 Paragonimus westermani | reverse complement strand
TAACTTCTGATACTTCCCGGTCGTTTATGCCGCGGATGGGGGTTGACTTGAGGGACCCCGCCCCAAGCCTCTGACTCAAAAGTCTGACCTGCGAGACAACAAGATGTAGGGTTTTCTTGGGGGACCCTACCCGGAGCCAATGACTCAAGAGTCTGACTCACTTGGGAGTGAGGGGCTTGCCTATCCCGAGGGCGCAGTGAATAAGATAATAATGTCTGCTTCCGAACACTGCTGCGCGCGGCGGATGTACTCGAAGCTACATCCGGTTATTGAGAGATAGTTGATGTTTTTCGACCGTATTGGATAATACACCGGCGGTCACGGTCAACCGTTGGGCGATCAGAGTGCTCTTTGTTTGAGGGTACCTTTTCTAACCCCCTTCTTCCTGATACGGAAGACAGCAGTGCCGCGACTATAAAAATAGTTCTGCTGCATGCCCATAGGATCGTGCCTCACTGCCTAAGCACTCCTACGCGGTCAGTAGTGCAGAGCGTAACTGTTTTTCGTCTGACTGCTCCCCTTTGGCCTGTCCGACAAGGTTGCACCTGGAAGGATCGGAGTCCTAGTCAGCATAGCCCGCTGGAACAAAACAGTACACAGGCCCGACCACCTTGTCAAGGTGGCAGTATAAGTCGTTATCTACCGTGGAGATTTCACCGGAAGTGTTGACTGCCATGCAGCAGCTCGGCACGCCGTTAGTAGACAGTGCTGTAAAAGTCAGCCAAGACTTCGAACGCTTCACCATGTGAGCTGGTAAGCTCTTGCGGGCTGGCTAGCCTGGGTAAACTGGATTTGGCTTTGTGAGATTTTGATACAAATATATAAGCTTTGGAAATCGTTAACGGGGCGCTTGGTTAAGCGTCGCTGGAAGTCTAGTCGATCTTCCCTGAGTATTGGTTTCGAAGTCGCGCATAAAGATGGTTATCATCCATGTCTTCTGATATCCTCAACTGAGCTCATGCTAGGCGATTAGCGTGGGTCATTTTTAACATGCGGGACCACAACTGCTGTTTCCGGCGGGTTGTGGAGTAAACTGCTGCCGAGCAATCTGTGGCTTTGCGAATGGTATTAGTGAAATGGTTGTACATTTCCTCAACGGACATTGTTAGGCTGATTCCACGAAGTATGAGCTAAGAATGCGTTGAGTGTATTCACCCTAACTCTCCAGAAGTTCCATTTTAGTACGTGTGGTTTGGAAGTAAGCTACACTACAAATGAAGTCGAAAGTTGGTACAGCGTGATCACTTAAGCCGAGCGGGGCGTCAACTGTTAAGTTGTTTATCATCAG
Organism: Paragonimus westermani; assembly: GCA_008508345.1. Lineage (NCBI taxonomy): Eukaryota > Metazoa > Platyhelminthes > Trematoda > Plagiorchiida > Troglotrematidae > Paragonimus > Paragonimus westermani. The sequence continues at coordinate 31,463 of QNGE01005980.1, read as the reverse complement.
TTCCCCATTAGTGGGAGTATAATCCAGACGGGAAAGAGCATGTCCCTCGCTCCATCCTGTACAGTCGGTCACTTTCCGTAAGGCCAGCAGCTGCGGTTGCAGCTAGAAATGTTACAGGCCTTGCACCGACGGGGCCTTTTCTCGAATAAGATTGAAATTTAATTTTTATTAGGTTAAAGTCACCTATTATTAGAATATGTGAGTTTGCCAGGGAGAAGATACAGTTGAGTTCGGACAGGATTCCGTCGTCGCGGTCGAAGAATGGGTAGGGAGGCCGGTAGATTACACCAGCTAACAATCTGTCAGAGTTGGGAAGTGCAGTGGGCCACCAGACAGATTCAGGAATAGTAGTGAGTATTGGGTGAGGCAGGGAAGTAGCCCAGAGGTAGTTGCGGACATGAGAGGCAAAACCACCTCTGCCCGTCGTTCTATCATTCCGAAAGAAGAGTATGCTTGCTACGTCAAGCTCAGGATCGAGGTGATTTGGTGAGAGCCACGATTCAGTAATTCCGACAATAAAGAAGTCGTTCGCGAGGCAAAGCACACGGAGTTCGCCTAGTTCACTGGCCGGACTTTGGGCGTTGGTATTAGCGCATTTGACAATTTATTTTGAATGAGTGCAACTGAGTAGTTGACTTTCGATGCAAGCCTTTTTTCATGCTTTTCGTTGCGGCTTTTATCTTTGTAAATGTCAGTGTCGTGTAGCTTGCCATTTAGATACTCCCAAGGTTTGCTCCCTATTTTCTGACCGTAGCGGCTCTCGTTTGTTGCAGAATTGTCAGACGATCCACTCGTAGTCTGTTTACTAGGTTTGTCCGCGTAAAGAACCACACGCTACAATGCTTTGGCTGTAATACGTGATCTGAAGGGAGATCTGGACATCTGGCTGTCGTCTAACTTGTGCTTCGCATATTACCACGAAGTGGCTGTCAGATAGGGATTTGCCGCTCTTAGGATGATTAAAGGCACTTTACCCAGCATAGGTCAGAAAGTGTTTCAAACGCTTTACGTGGTTTCTATGAGAATGCTTTACGTGTTTTCTATGAGACCGCTTCTCGAGTATGCTAATCTGATTGTGTAACCCGGACTGAAGAAAGGCATACTGGCTATTGAACACCTCCAGCGCGCGGCTACCAAACTGATCAAGGGCCTGGGGAATATCGCACACGAGTCTCGACTTGGAATTCATGATCTGTATCCACTTGAATTTCCACGACTCCGCGGTGAGTTAATTCATACACTTCTTCCTTACAGTAGATCTGGTAGTGTAACGAATTATGACGGCCGGCGAGAACATGACAAGCCCTTCAGGCTTCGTCCTCGGACCTTCCTAAGGCAGCAGTTCTTTTCTTATGGGATTATTAACCATTGGAACAGAGTTCATTCTGAGGTCGTTAGTAGCAGTTCTAGGGATTGCTTTAAACCGATGCTTAACTCTCGATTGTTTAAATCACCTTTATGCGGGTAATCTTTCTCTGTTCTTACTGCAGTCCCCAAGAGCGGTAACACCCCTGTTTTCAGTTATTGTCTTTCAGGGCGACAGACCCCAGCTTGACACCTAATAAGAAGAATTGTCTGGATCCGGGTACCTTGGGCCTCTGCCTCGAACCCGTGTATCGTTCGCTGAGTGATTAGGAACCTTATCCTTCTGACAAGTCTTTTTCATTCAGTTGCACACGCAGTGCGTCACCTCATTTGATCAGCTTCTACTGATCTCCGCGGCCACTAAGTTAAACTCACCTTGTCAGAGCTGTCGACTCAGTGTCCGTACATCTGCATTTGCTGTACGTGTGTGTATGCCATGCAATGCCCTTTCTGCTGAAGTCGCCTGCCATTGAATACTAGAGAACATCATAGCCTAAATCTCATGGTCTTTTGTTTCTCTTGTTACTTTAACGACTTTTCAGGCGCCATTTCCAGCAACGCTTGTTCATCGATAGAAGGCAGAAGTCACCGACTGTGTGAACCTGCTCACTGAGCAGCTCGACACTGCGATAAACAGGGCGTTACGTAACCTCCTTCCAGCGCGTCACCACGTGTGCATCTAGGAGCCGCTTGAAGACCAAGTCATTGGGTGCTAGCACCACCTGTGCTGGTAGCGCATTCCGGTATCCATACCATTTCTAGTTCTTCCGCTTAGTCTTTCATCTTTGTTGACCTTCTTAGTAACGTTTCCTTCTAGGATATTCCACGTCACTGTTGAGGTGAGCGGCGGCCCGAGCCACAGTACCTTTGGTCAGGCTCATGGCTGTTATGGTGATGATGTGGATGGCCCGCCGAGACAGACGAAATATAGTGATGTCCTGATTGCTGCTTTAGAATCGTTAGAGGATGACCCCGAACTTTATACTCATTTCGAAGGGGGAAATCTGCTCTGGGCTCCTCTCCCATGTCATTTGGCACAGCGCGTCGTATCACAGTAAGGTCACCGCGGGGTCGTCGGCAACTTTGCGGGTACATGTTCAGATACTCTAGCCACTGGTCATAAGAGAGGCCCCTAATCCTAACAAACATACGCGTGGCTACCTCTGTACTCCTTCAAGTTGACGTCTCACTTTGTGTACAAAGGAACACTGCGGCATAGCCCTACTCTAATCTCAGACGAACATAAGACGAGAAGAGTGAACAGAAAACTTCCCTAGAAAGCTCAGCAAAGAATCCACGGATTGCCCCCAAACACTGTCCTAGCTTTAACACAGGCCTACTTTGTATGTTTTGAAGGCGTCGTTCGCTATTAAACTGCTCCAGCTAGTGCTCGCCAACGTGAAATGCCCGAACACCTCTGGGATCTCCCAGGTGCTTAGTGGAACATGTACATGGATTTAGATGCCGGCTCGATTGAATCGTCCATCTTGATTTCGTGCCCATGTCGTCTTGCAATATTCCGTTATTCTCATCTGAAGAGATGGTCCTCCATAACCTCATGCCATCGGGGAAGATGGGGGCAGACGGCCACCAAACGTTGATGAAGATCAAAAACAACAAGGGGTCAGACCACTGATCCTTGTGGAACACCACTAGGAGCAGGCAGCCAGACTTGTAATTTTCGTTAACCCTGACTGCGAATGGACTACGGTGAGAAAAGTCTGCTGGCCAGCATATTGTAAGCAAGCTGACAGCGTACGCTGTCAAATTAGTGAGCACGTGGTTATGTGGAACTCTGTCAGAAACCTTACTTGAATTGAGAAACGCCACCTTTATGGTCTTACCTTTAGCTCTCGCATCTATCCATCGCTTCCTGGCAAGCATGTTCGCCCACACCGGAATCAATGCTGCATCCCGCAAAGGACTATGAAGTTCTCTAAGTTCTCCTGAGGAAAACGGAATATGAGCCACTCAGTTGCCTTACCAGAGTCGGTGGTTGGAGACACTAGGTGAGGTGGCGGCTAATCGAGCTCAGTGGCGTGAATGTTGTCGTTGTTTGTCCGAGCTGTCTGTGAAGTGAGTGCATTTAATGACGCGGGGCAGTGAAAGCCGTAAGGAAGCTGTCTCGCTGATGACGCCTTACTCTCACTTGCAGCTCGGTTGTGTTGTTTGCAAGGTGTAGGCACCTTGATGCTGAATGTTTGAATAGGGACGTAGTCATTTTCAGTAGTTAGGTCCCTTCCCGTCCCCTTCTTTTTCCTTCTCTCTTTCTATATAAGGTTTGCTGTTTCTTCATGGTTGTGTGGCAGTTAAGCATTAGTGTTAACCACTGATGTATTGCTGTCTATGATGATGATGATGATGCCTTACCAAACACAGGAATTAAGCCCACCGACCATCATCATCATAGACAGCAATACATCAGTGGTTTTCACTGATGACTAACTGCCACACAACCACGAGGAGAAAAACAAACAGCCCTGTATAGGAAAAGAGAAGAAAACGAATGGGACAGAACGGGACGTAGCCAACAAAAATAACCACATCTATATAGGAACATTCGAAATCAAGGTGCCTGCACTTTGCAAACAAACGACCGAGCTGCAAGTGAGAGTAAGGCGTCATCAGCAAGACATCTTCCCGACGGTTTTCACTACCCTGGGTCATTAGGCGCGCTCACTTCACAGACAGGTCGGACAAACAACGACAACATTCACGTCACTGAGCTCGATTAGCTGCCATCTCACCTAGAGTCTCCAGCCACCAACTCTGTAAGTCGCGAGGTCCCCAGCCTGGGAGACGAACCAGACCTAACGTGATCAGCCCCTTCGTGAATTATTTCACTTCTCTATGCCACCTCGTACCGTACGCCAGTCGGTCACAGCGTCGATAAAGAATGCTCGGTGTGTCATCCTCAGTACATGATCTAACCATCTAAGTCTGTGCAAATGTACGGATTGGAAGAGAGAACACGTTTGACAATCACTACCAAATACCCGCTTCCTAACCTCTTCGTTGGTGACACCCGTGGCGAACGGTCGAACGCGGACGTCAGTGGTCAAATACCTGGTGGTGGTTTCCGTCCTCTACTGTGAGCAGTCAGTTTTCGCTACCGTGAAAGAACACAACCCGCACTGCTGCGACCTATAAACACCAAAGAGATACCTAACTTTCGCCATGGGTGCCCTAAATTGGTGAATACCGCCCTAGCCGTGGAGATACACACTTCTATTTCATTCTCTACACTTTCGCCGCGGATGGCGCAGCTTCCTAAATGCACAAATTGGTCAGCAACCTCCATGATTCCATTGTCTAACAATAGATCTATATGATCACATCAATCTTGCAGAAGCGCTTTGTATCTAGAGGCTGTAAAGCGCATTCCGAAGCATCTAGCAGAACGCAGAATACCGTCTAGCGTTGTTTGTGCTACTTGAAAATTGTCAAACCACAACACTTTGTCATCGGCATAATCAAGACCAGTCAGTCTTCCACGAAGTAGGAGGTTCATGCCGGCATTTTGTGGGTGCCACAGACAGTCCTCCATTATTTCATCCGTGACAGAATCAAACAAAAATGGTGAAAGTGAACAGCCTTGACGTACGCTGCTCCCGGTGCTGAATCTGTCAGACAGTTCACCGTAAACCCTGCCATGAGCTGAAGTATGGGTATTTAGCGCCTACAGTTTCTTCACAAACTTGATCGGCATATCCCTGCAGTTTAACGACTTTGGAAGTGTGGATAGATCCACCGAATCGAACGCACCCTTACAGTCAAGAAATGTTTGCCACTGGAGCCGCAATGAGTTGACGAAGTACAGTGAACACCGAAATGACTGTGGTCAAGCAAAGCCCTCTATGGTTTCTACAGGAGCTGCGAAATCTCTACGGAGTATGGGAACTCTTATCGAGTGCCGGCGTGAGGTCATCTGGGCTAGCAGCCCTGTTACTTTCAAGATCCGAAGTACAGTTGAGGATCTCATTCTCAGTGGGTGGTGCTAAACCTGCCGTTTTTAGCGGCAACACAATAGAGGAGGAAGCCAGCTCAATTGACCTTCAGTGTAGCGCCCACCGCTCTAAACTTCTGTACATATTATGGAGGAGTGTGCCACTTGCCCCACTGATAACTTCCCTGACAGACGGTCGTGTGGGAACAGTAGCACGGATAAGCTTAGGCTGTTTCTTGGTGTTGTTTGAACGGTTCGGTTTTCATTTCCCTGAATTTCTTCATTGGTCAAGAATCGCGGCTACGTTTCAGTTTTCTTATCCGAGATTCAATGTTTGTTCAACCCCTGTGCTGCATGCTGCAGCACCTGCTTTACGAATGGCCTGTGAGATCTGGGTTCAGCAGTCAGTAGGATCTTCGAGATTAGAGCCGTTAAGGTTGGTTTCTGAGCTGGTTTGGTACTTCTCGACAGCAGCCGTGGACTCACCCGAAGTGTATAAACAGTACCGAGCAGACAGCGCGGATGCTGCTAGTTCCATACGTTGACTGCTGTCCTGGATTCTAGTCTCTCAAATGCAACAGACTTGTTATATGAACTGCCAGGAAAGATGTTCCGTCTGGCTTCCGACAACTCAAGGTATTTATCCGAGATCCAATGTTTGTTCATCCCATGTACCCCCGTGCCGCATGCTAGTGTACCTGCTTCACGAATGCCCTCAGTGATCTGGGTCCAGGAGCGATCAGGATCTTCGGAGTGAGAACAACTGAGGCAGCTTTCTGAGCTAGTTTGTTACGTATGCTTTACCGACAGTATAGTCGGTTTCCCAACAGCCAGTCGTTGTTGTCGGTGGGGTCGTTACTCAGCAAAAGTGAGTACGAAACGAAAGCGTACCATCGCATGATCCAGCAAGAACGACAGTCCTGAATGGAACCCCGCTACCTATAACTATCAGCTATGTGATCCATCTGAGACCAGGTCTGGTTCAGAGAGGGAGGACGCCAAGTATAGCAATGACGTGCACGATGCCTAAAACCAGTGCTGGCTAAAAACAGCCGATGTTCAGCGCACAACTGCAATAGTCGCCCGCCGTTGTCCGAGCGATGTGATGCTATCCCAAACTTACCACTTAGACGAGATTCGGCTTCACCAAAGCGGCCGACCTGGGCGTTCATATCTCCGGCCAGAACGACTATATCAGAACCACGTGTCGACCGGAGGAGAGCGGCCAGATCCGAATAAAAGACGTCCTTGACGCCGACGTCACTGCAGTCAGTTGGAGCATAAGCAGAAACAACGAAAATATTTCTGACAGTTTTGCGTCTAGAACTGACCCTAACAGAACCTGCCAGGCGGACGGCACAACGTCTACTATTAACAGGAATCCAGTCTATCAATGCGGCTGCTTCCGTCGTGCTGAGGACTATACCTACTCCTGCCTGACCGGTGACGGCGGCCGGGGAGTCACCTGAGGGGTATAACCAGTATCGGGTAAAAAGTGCGGGTGCTGTTAATTCCATACGTTGACCACTGTCGTGGATTCTAGTCTCCGAGATACAGCAGCCTGTTGACCTGTTTGTTTTAGAGTACGAACGTTGAAGGCACCTACGTTAATTTGCGTTCTAGGTCGAAACACGGGACGAGGGAGGTCTGGGACTGAGTGGTGAGAGCTGGGACTTATCGGCACAGTGTTGCTATGATTAATTATATCTGTCGTCGGACCTACAGAGAAATGTTCATAATTGGAGGTCGGAAGAGGCCTGAGTGCTAAGTTTGATAGGACACTGAGGGAGGGGTGAGCAATAGCATGTTTTCGCCTATCCACCCTGCTGTATGCAGCAGATAGGGCGAGTCGGCCGATGCAGTAGGGAATTGTTGATGTTGTGAGGAGAACGATTAGGGTTCTCAACCAAAACCTTTGGCTGAAAAGCCTGTACCGCAAGGTGAGTGGCGGTGTGCCAGACATGGTACTTTTCTCGGAAGAGATGCCAACCGCCTTCCAACCTGGAAGACCAGGAGACTGTGGTTTGTCAGACTTCCAGCAGTTGGCATACCTAGTATGACTAACTTTGTTGGTGTGGTCACCATACCGTCCAATTTAGTCCAAAAGTTCGTCGAGATGCGCAAGGCGTCACATCACGTCAAGTTCTATTCTCACGATTTCAGGACGTTTTCCTCCATTCGTTGAGGTGGTTGTAGATCTGTTCTGCCTATGTAAATATCACTACAACTGTATGTGAACTGGTTAAAACAACATGAGAGACGGAATGGTTAGAGGAACTGCGTTCGCGATTTTGTTGGACTAGCCCTTCGGTGATTTGAACCAAGCGTACTGCTTCGTACATGCGGGATAGGGCAGACTTCAATTTGTGCCTGGTATCGTTTGCTAGGTGGTCCTCTTTAAATTGCAGAAACAGAAGTGTATATTTCATTTTCGCTGTTTGAACTGCCTTATTACACTCTTTCGTCATGCTGTGAATGTCTGTGAACTTTTAAGGATGTTCATTCACCAGCAACGTTTTCCTTAGTATCTCTTGTTCCGTTTACAGCTTATCAGGTGTAGATATGTCTGGCCCTATACACTAGGGTCCTGATCAAACGACGCTTGTATTCTGCTATGCCAAAGCTGAATAACAACATAATGTTCACCTCATGCTGTTTTACGATGAACCGATCGCCATAATGTCCTATCCTCGCGCCTCGTGATTTAAGAAAACCAAACTGCCGTTTGACCAATTTTTGCGAGATAAGGATAGGTTCGTGGGAATAGGGTTAGGAAGGTGAAAAACAAGTCGATATGGTCAGTATTCTTAAAAGTTAAAATATCAAAATACTGTACAGTACGGCTTTAGCATTGTTATCTGAGACTTGTTATTCTATCATTCCCAAGAATGTGTCAGGTAGTTTTGGGACAACCGGTTATTCATGATTTTGTTTCTGATGTTTGGTGTTACGGATTGGCCTGTCAGTGTACGGTAGCCAAATTATACCTGCGCATAACGGTCTTCAAACTTGGCTTGTGGTGCGTCACCCGTGGGTCCACATCACGTATCCAGTGTAAACCCGAAGGAATAAGCCCAGAGAGCGTGTGAATGAGGCCTTTGTGTCCAGCTGACCAATGCTGGCTAGCTAATTTAACAGCTAGCACGAAATTGCTACAGACTCCAGTGCTAAGATCTAAACTGGGAAGAAAAATATCAAAATTATATTGCGAGAAGTAGTTCAGTGTAGGAATACATGTTAACACACTCAAGGGGGATATAGAGGAAAGGCAAAATTGGAATTTGGATTCAAAGGTGGAACGTTCACCATACAGTACAACAACAGTGCTGAAGAAAAGAAAAGGTAGAAGACCACAGACACCTAGGTTTCTGAGAAAGGGAGCGGGTGAATTGCCAAACGGTGATAGCCTTTGGTTGATGCGAACAGGGAAATAAAATGGATATAACTGACAACCTACTTGGGCCGTACGTACTCACCGCCTCTTCGCCGACGGTGTACTGTGAGTAGGCTGGTGACCTACCAATCCCAGACCAGCACATTCGCGGCCGTACAATCGTGTCACCATGCTCTATGGCGCTGATGGTTCTCTTGTGTGTTGCGAGCTTCAATTTACGGCCGCGCAGTTGTTACTCATTGAGCTTCCGGACGCTAGGACACAACCGTGTTTCACGCCGGTGACAGTACCAATCACCAGAAATTGATCCATACGATTGGACCTTCGCCCTCGTGCGCACATGCAACATCCTGGTCGAATTCACGAATTTGCCTATTCATCCAAACTTAAGCACCACTTACAACGTCTGGCAGCCCACGTAATCAAAGGTTTTGGTGGAGTTCACCAAGGGAGCATACAACGGTAAGTTGCGTTCTCAATATCTCTGAATCTGTCAATTAGCGAACACCAGGTCGATCGTACTGCGAATTACCCGGAATCCATACTGCTCCTCAGGAACGTCGGCCTCCATAACGTTCACATTCAGCCGATTCGGGAAGATTCTTGATAGCACATTTTCAGCATAGCTGAGTAGACTAATGCCTCGATAGCTGTCGCGGCATTGCTCGCTACTCTTACCTTTAAGAAGAAGTACTACCAGGGCATCCTTGAAAGCTCGGGATACCTCTTCCTGCCCCCAGGTGGAATAAACCAGCTAGAACAACACCTTCCAACGCCGGTCGGTCGATCTTCAAAATTTCACCTGCCGATACATCTTAGCCCGTAGGCTTTCCATTGCACAGTTGTCTAGTCGGTCTCTGTAGTTCTGTATAGTTGGGGTCAAGTGCAATGGAATTTTTGATGGCTTGTTGCTGCAGACTATTCGCGGTCACCCAGTCAGTGGTAGTGGGGTAGTTTAGGAGGCTACCAAAGTAGTTGCGCCAGATTCTCATGGTGTCCTCTGGTTGGGTGCAAAGCAGGTTTATTAACACTCACAAACATAGGCGGTTTAATAGAAAGGATTTGAATCTAACTTGCTTCCTAACCTCCACATCGCTTGTCTGCTGACGTCACCCGGTACGATTGATTATAGACGTTGATGGTAAAATATCTACACCCTATCCCCTACGGTCAGGTTCCACAGCAATTACGTAGTACTGGTCTTACGGTCGCCCTAAAAATGTGACCTTTAGGCTTCAGAAAGGTGAGTACTTTTTCATCACCATAAAGAACCCAGATCAACGAGGGCCGCCCTAAATGTACGAGCCCTCATTTCACTTACTATGCTTCTTACGGTGCTGGTACTGTTTCTTAAATGCCCGGACCTCTTAACAACCATTATAACTCAATTACCTTACCTTACATTACCTCTACTTGGCAGCGACGGCTGCAAAGCGCGTCTCGAAGTTTTTGATGGGGCGTTTAGTATTTCCTAACGTTATCATACTGTATTGTCGTGCCGGTCGGTAGAAGCATTCTGCGAGTTTCGCAGACCACCATCCATTCTGTCGTTTATAACAAGGGCGCACCAAAATGGCGAAATTAGATAGCTATGACGCACCACACTGTGACCAAAGTGTTGATGAACCGTAAACCTTAGCCTGACTGAATGTTGGGAATAGATCGTCGTTCACGTACTCGTTCAGTATATCCTTGCGTTTACGCTATTTCAAAAGTACAAATGCACCGACTGGATGGAACACACCTTTTAATTTGATATTGACATCGATTGTTGGTTGGTAACATGTAGGAAGCTGTTCGGGAATCTGACGAGGAGTAAAGATCCGCTTTATGCATCCTGCCCCAGACGGAACCTTACCTACTCTCCACCAGTGCCTGCCTGTTGGTATGCAGTGAACCGATAAGGTGTAAAGGACATCGGAACTCTAATCATGGCGATCCAACCTAATTGCCTTTTAGAAACCACAAGAACCACTGATTTCCTTCTCGAATGTAAGAACTGTCATAGACCAACACTGATGTAGATTCGCTCTCAGCTCTGCACGTCAGCTAAAACAGTCGAAGCTCCTACTGTTGCTTCGCTACCTTTGAAAATTTTTGGCATGACATCATCTGATCCAGTGGCTCCGTCGCGTTTGTAGGCGTTGATTTAATGTCATGCTTCATGGACAGCTGAGCGCCCTTGACGGTCTAGAAGTTTTTGTTTTTCAGTTTCGTACTAATCGTTTACACGATGAAATGTCTATGGGACCAGGAGAAAACCCCGAGATATTAGTTAGAGGTTATTGAGATATCTAACTGGGGAAGTAAGTTAACTCTTGTGGAGTTTCTGATTGAACAAATCGTCTCGATAATGCCAGGTGGGGTTTGCCAGCCGAGTGTCTTCCCTTGGAAAACCGTACGAGCGGTCTCTCCGTTTGGTTAAGAAATCTGGCTAACCCAGGCGAAGTACTCTCGTCCATCTATGCCTTCAATGCATTAGCCACACGTGGTAGGAGCACCACGTTAAACATGACGAAGTTCGCTGGTGTATTTCCGAAACGAGCAGGCTAAACCAGTCACTTAACGCATTAGCCTCATTTCACAAGTTTCTTTGGTTTATCCATGTCTCATGTGTGACGCTGTTACTAATCACTTCATGTCGCGTTGAGCAGGAGACGACATTTTGATCAATATTGCGCCACCTGTGCTTGGAATGTCAAGGCTTTATCGTAAAGACCTGCTTGATTATGGTGTTTCCAGCTTTGTGACTGGAGTCCAAAAGACATTAAGCCGTGTATTTGGTGTGTTTGTCGAGAATAGTGAAAACCCATTGTTGGTGTTGTTTATCTTGTGAATTACTGTGTTATCCCAGTTTACTTCTCCCCCATTCACTAATCACTGCCGTTCTTGCTGTTTTTACTTTCCGTCATGTTTGTCGGTATAAACCAGACATAACTTGACTAAATTGTCTCCACTAATGTGATTGCCCTGAAGTCGACTGACTGGTGTTGTTTGCTACTACACGAAATATGTAACTTGACCGCCCCGGTCCTTTTTATCCGATTATTGCTTTGCTCACTGTATTACGGTGGTGCTTTTTGAAGTAGCCGCGCTCAATTTAGACATCCTGATACCGAATATTTCAGTTTGTTTGTTTGTAATTAGGACTTTTCATCCGCTTCATTGATTTCCTAAATGAAGCTTGTTATTCTGTCCATGACTGTATGATGATTACGCATCAATGTGGACCGCCGATGCGTTATTACCTGCAACGACGACAGAAACAATGAAAATAGGCAAACTGACACATCAGCACTGGTGTTCTTCAAACTCTTCGTACACGCAAGTCATCGTTTCTCCAGCTTAGTAAACTAACTTGAAGAGGAATCCTTCTTGATTACTCCTACCGTGGTGCAAGTTTGATGTTTCGATACGTTCGAATCCAGTGGTGCAAAAAACTACTTTTCTTGTGCTTAACGGTTGTTACTGTTAAAGTGTCTGTGAGCATTCGGCTCATCAGAATTATTGCAGCAACCCTATCAATCGGGCAATAACTGCAGTTCTCAGGTTAACATTTGTGTCTCCGTTAGATTCAAACTACTGTACTACCGTACCATCAGGCAAATGGGTCGGGCACATTTGTGCAAGTATAAATCCATGTAATTGTCTCACATAGCGGAATATTTTATAATTGGAGACGATGTTAAAGGGAAATGCGCACCCATGTATGTTCGAGTTGCTCACTTACTCCAGAACTGTTCTTAAGACGAAATGTAAGGCAACATTTTACAATTGGTTTCAATAGTTCTACGAATCGATTGATGGGTTAGTTTTGTGGATATTGTGTCGTGCATAGAATTGGTCGTAGCGGAACGTCGGACTCATATTTTTGGCAGCCCATGCTGGCGTATCCGCGTGTCTGTCGGTCTAAACCCAGTAAGTCGTTTTGTTGTTAAAACCGGGTAATTTGAGTCGTTTTCTCTTGGTAAACTTCCCCGGTTCACGTTTGATTATCTTGTTCCTATAGTCAAAAACTTCTGCTTGTCAGTGAGGTTAGTGTGTTCGGTTTTATTCGCGAAGGTCACAAGCAGTGGACTTTCCTAGTGCACTCACTATCGTGCTGCACATTGCAAAGCGATGCATTTTGTAGGTTAGTGTGCGTTTTTAACCGGTTTGCGTTGACGTACCACTCAACTTCTTTATGAGGCGCTCATAGACGTCTGCATGATTTTCTTAACCTTGTCTATTCTCCGCTGTTTTCCATACATACACGCGTTAATCGTGTAGAAAACGTTCATCGGTAAAGTTGTAAGAATTGGTTTTTCTCATTGAACTTGTAAACTATGTGCTCATAAACGTTTGTAAAAGAGCTAGCGCTACATCAAGTATGAACCACTTAAGTACGAGGGATTCCCAGGTAATGTTGCTTAGTTAAGCGGCTCGGTCTCCCATCAGCATATATCTGCCAAGCGTAAACGAATCTTCGTTTGCGAAGAGGGATAAGTCATGAATATGCATGACGGTGAACGGGTGTGCTCGTGTATTTCGATCCAGCCTGGTTGTCCAAGCCGTCCGATCTGTTCTTATCCAGCAGGACGGTTCACAATCTGCATATGCCGTCGGAATAACTATTCTGACTTCACCTTGCAAGCTTAACTTTGTTCATCGTTAGCAGCACTTTCGTTGGGGATGGACCAGATATCAACGTGAACATTTATGATGTTTCGAAAATTCCGAACCAGACTCATCGAAACGTACTGTAGCGGGCTTTGAGTTTTCATCTCGTCTTTAATATTTGGGTGATACCTTAATACTCCTAAGGGACTGTATATCTCACTGCATATGCACCACACTGAAAGTCCAACGCTACAGAGTAACAGAAATTGACAATCGAAAAACTATTAGTCCACGTAACTGGACAGTTGTGCTCTGAACAACCAAATTGTTTAAAGACGGGGTGGAGCCCAATCGACGTTTTCCAGCTTGCATAGTACTGAGCAAACTTTATACGCTCACTTTTGTGATGTAATGTAATTTCACCGCTATTATGCTCAGTTAAACTATAGAGCCTTGTGGTACAGTTTTGAACCCGCTACATTTATCACATTTTCAGGTGGAAACCGCCTTTGAAACTCTCGGACTGTTCGGCTGAATATCTGACCTTATGTCCAGTGGATTATGGACTGTTACGAACCCAAAAACCTAATAAGTCAAAGGAAGTTGATCCAGAAGAGGAGCAGAGATTGTGGCAGTGTCTGGGTATCGTTCGCCTCACAATGGAGGAAGATTCGGACGTGCTTGCGCAGGTTATTTTTTCGTCTCCATCTTTCAGACATATACCCTGCTGTGTCAGCTCATTTAACTTGCTCTTTTGAACGAATTACATGTGTCCTTATATACCAGGGTAGGCAGACACCACAGTATATCCTATCTTCCTCTCCAATAGGTCAATTTAAACACTGAGTTCCGTTTAACAATTTCATCACAACACGAAGAGGACATGCTGCGATAGGTTAACATTTTGTTTGCTCTCTTCACTCGCAAACGTGAGCCATAAAAATTATATGACAGACGAATAGGAAAGAGGCACGGGTACATTCACAACCAGCATTATCAATAACACAACCCGATGAGTTGTTTCGGCAGCTTTCTCGCAAAAGAACGCTGGCGGAATAATGATTAAAGCAAATCAAGTAACACCGAGACTGAAGCTTAACGACGTTTGATGGCTTGCACATCTCCCTGATTCATTGGGTCACATCACAGACAGTCACTCATACCAGGTAGGCCAATAGGTAGAGGTCTGAAAAACCAGTCTTTTTCTGGTCCTGTAGACTGGGGGCTGGAAGAAGATCGAAATCTTTTCTCCGGACATAACGGGATTGTTTTTCGTGACTACTGAAATGAGGAGGAAATGTGGCCACCTGCACCATGTCTTCGTGCTGTTCTACGAGAAGGAATTTTTAGAAACATGCTGTAAGGGACTTGCCTAGTTACGTGATGTTAATTCCACCTGTTTGTGCCCGAATGTTACGTTATTTGTTTATCTGTTTCTTTTTAGAATCCCTTCTATACCACTTCAGTCCCAGCCCTTCACTCGCGACGTGAACTAAAACGAATGCGAAAGGTGAGTGCGTATTTTAACCACGATTGACCACCTAGTGGAAAGTATTCTTCTCCTGATACCACTTCTCGTTGTATCAATTTTTGCAAACTTCGTTTAATAGCTGGGTCGCAAAACGCTGTCTTGCTGTTGGTCTGTATTTGACATCAGCGACCTCTGCACAGAAATAGCAGAAGCCAATGATGCTGCGTCGAAAGCAGTGTTACGACCCCCTGAGAAAGGAAGGTAAGAACGAACACAAGGACTGCGAGCAGTAACTTGATCACGAATGGAACGCAGCGATATCGCAAAACGACGCGAGAATCGAAACACAAGTACCCAGATCAAACTCTCGGAATTTAACCCCCCCCCAAGAAGGAGGGAAAAAGACGGTCTTCAAACGAGCTCAATGTAAAGGCAAAACATTGGTGTACAGCGGCTGTATTTATAGGTTTTCGGTGGCCTTGGGCCTAGGCCACTCAATGGACCAATCACAAGCAAATGCGGAACTCGAATGTTGGAGGATATTGGCGGACATTCGAGTTCCCGAAGTAGAAATATCCGTTTTTCTTGGCAAATGTCGCGAATTCTGATGAAAACGTATCTTTCCCGAACACAGTGTTTCCGCATTGTTTGAGGTTTGAAATGTTTACAGGACGAATTTCAAAATAGTTGTCACATGAATAGATTTAAATAGGGCAACAGCGTTACGCGAGGCATTATTCCTTACATTCTGAGGACATATGTGACTAGGTTTCATTATCAGCGAATGTCTGCAAAGCAAAAAGATTCAGTGACTAGCCAGACGGACGAAGCGAAAAACACACCGGATAGACGTTAACGATTACCGACTACCTAGAGGGCTGCAGCGTTCAAACGCATACAGGGTGCGACAGAAAAATCTCCGGAACCAGTATGTTACCACGTTCGCTATCATCAAACGAAAATTTCAGTGTTTTTAGGTGGCATAAGCATCTCTCACGCAACAATCCGCCTCATCCCGTGTATTTTATTCACTCTCTGAGCCGTAGCCCCCACAGCCAATCTGTGTGCGATCGCCATTCTGACAGGTGTCATCATCGTCGTGGACACCAACGCATCAGTGGTCCAGACTGATGCTTAACCGCCACACAGCCACGAAGAAAGAAGGCAAACCCTAAGTGAGGAGAAAAAAGAAGCGAAGGGGACGTTACCAATAAAAATAACTACATCTCTATAGGAATATTCAACACCAAGGTGCCTACACCTTGCAAACAAACAACCGAGGTGCAAGTGAGAGTAAGGCGTCATCAGCAAGACAGCTTCACGGTGGCTTTCACTGCCCCGTGTCATTAGGCGCACTCATTTCACAGACAAGTCGACCAAACGATGAACAAAAGAACTCGTTCGTCAATTACTACCTAACACCCGCTTTCTAACCTCTTCGCTACTTACTCGACATGAGTGATCGAACGCAAACATCGGTGGTCACTTGCCAGTGTAGTCTTGGGGACGTTTTCATACGTGAGCCGCTGCTATTTCCACTATTGCAGAGCAGGTTAGGGGTACACCGCTAGGATTGTTTGACATGCTAAATCATGATGCCTCTTTGTAGTTCGGAGTACAATTAGAATAAGGGTAGCCGAATTGCACTCGGAGCGCGCACTTAGGACTGGACGAATTTGGGTTGACCGGAGTAGCGATAGCGAAAAAGCAACCACTGAAATATTCCGAACAAATCAAATTCGTTTGGTTTTGACGTGTGCACAATATGCCAAGTGTTTGATTGCTCCGCTGTGCTTGCCCGGTATCTGTGTACACATGATAAGTGCGATCCATTGTTTTCCTTCCGTTTTGCTGCACCTGATACTGACAGCTGTGCTGATTCACATCTTTCCACTTCTTACCGTCAGCGACGACGTTAGTTTTTCTCAACGTTCTCACTACTTACGTTCATTTAGTACCACTCCTGAGCATGCGTTCGCTACAATTGCCAGTGTGATTGTCAGCTGTTTATCCGTGAGTTAAATGCAGAGACTTATCGGTGGTTGAAACCGTACACTTCTGTTATTTTCCGAACAGTCGGAACGCGAGAGCAAACTGGAAAAATGGTATGACATGCCGAAACCGAATGTGACGGAGGAAGAGCGCGAAGACCTGGAGGTGATTCGATTACGTCGAGCGATCGCTTCGGACACGCATGTGAGACGCTCCGACACCAAATTCAAATACTATCAGGTGAGTTCAGCTTTGGTCGTAAACGTAGTGTTGTTGCCTTTCCATATACGTTTATTCCAGTGGTTACTTTGTCCTATAACCCTTAATAACACCGTTGGGTATTTCGGCGTAATTCGTGGTTTTCGTGTGGATAGGAACCTCAAGAGCGGTGCCAGAAATAAGCCAACGGTTCATGAGGAGTCTTCTGACAGGGATACTAATCACTGCTCGGACAGCAACAATATGAGTGTTTTTTGGACTTGTAGTAAGCTTCTGGCTGTGATAATATCATTTTCCAGTTAACTTCACGTTTCTAACCAATGAACTGAGAGTACCACAACATCAAAAAGAACTGTGACATTCTGTTTCAGCCACCCAGGACAAATGAAACACAAAGTATTGCAATTTGTTAATGGCAGTGGTTACGACTTGTGACACGAGACATTTACGCGGGCTTTTATTCCGATTTTCTGTTTCGCTTGGGTTCGTAGGTTGAACAATAGAGCGAATGTTAGCAAATGGAAGGTTCGTTTTGTGTATCGTGCACCTCTGCGAACCTTATTAGTTGTGGGCATCGGAATAGGTGGGTTCATACAACAAAACGAAAAGTGTAGTGAAATCACTAACCAACAGGTGGCATCCCAATACGTGTATATTACGTAGCGCATTTCGTCGTTGCCGGTCCCTCACTGCANTCTCTGTTCATTTCCTAACTACATCAACATTATAATGAGGTTCCAGAACTCACGGTGGGTAAACGTTTGCATTATATATATATCGGCTAGACCCAGTATATGATGCATCGAAGAAGTCACAGCATTAACGTCACGCCATAGTTTGAGTCCACTTCGGCGTTGCCTTCGTCGTTTCTCCATTTTGGAAGACCTAATGTATCTTCACTCTCTAGTGCGGTTGTCCTGAATAGGGGTAATGAAGCCGCCGCCTTTTTTATAGCTACTAATACCCCGTTCCTCATTCCAGCAAGGTGTTGTTGTGGACGATCCGGGCAGCTTTTACGATCGAATTGCACGGAAACAACGTGGGAAAACCATTGTTGACGAGCTTCTTGCAAACGCTGACATCATGAAGTAAGTCCAGAGAAACACACTTCCCCTTATGTTGCTAAATTCAGTTTACATGAGCTGTAGTTGGTACTGTTGTTTAAATTTGAACAGTATGATTTTGAGAAACTTAACCTAACCACATTGAGAAAACTTATTGCAAGCGAACTTTCACACTACAAAGTGCTCGCTATCATCGTCACTTCTGGCGACCGTGCCAGTGAACCATAGTGTAGACGGGACAGAATGGTAAACAGACCACATTTGGCGAATCCGCAGCACGAAGCAATTCAGCCGCAGGATGTGCGTTCCATACCAGGTTGAAACTCTGTCCTGCTATCATCACCATGCGCGTTTGCTATATATCCCCAATGCTTCCAGTACAGCTGAAAAAACAAACCGAAATGTTGACACCCCACGACACCCGTTTCCGTCTTTCTGATATGCAACTTTGTTAAAGCAAACTCGTGCTAGTGCCGCATTCTTTGTGAGAAACGCTCGAGGGAGCACAGCAATAATCACACTGACTACTCAGTGCAAAGTTGAATTTTCCTGTTTACGGCTTATCAAGCTGAGAGTATGTGACTGCGAACAACGTTTGATGTGAGGCAGGAAGAAATCCGTTCGCTTTAGTTGTCTAGTTTTTTAGATTTCGTTTGTTCAATTGACCATGAACGCGCTTATCAGTTCCTCGCCAAATAGCTCTGTCATATTCAGCCGCTAATCTCGGTTGTTGCGCCAACTTTATAAACCTTCGTCTCATAGGAAACACCGCAAACGGTACGCCCAGATCGAACGAGCCACAGTGGAGAAACGGATAGCGCTGCGCCGTCAACGTCAACAGCAAATGAAGCGAATTCGAAACAAGGTCGGCAAGAAACAGTCCACTATATTGGTGCTAGATAAGCCCAACAGCAGAGCGTGATGTAGTCTTGTATTTTCTGAATATACATATATATATGTACATATATATATATTGATGCGAACAATCCAATCTTTTTCCCATGACACAGGCAGACACGTATACCGCGGAATCGACTACAATATAGCATGCCCAGAAAAGTATGCAGCTCCTTTTCATATTCCAGCAAGCCCTGCGAGCCTAGAAAAAAAACTGCAGATTCCATCCCGAGGGTTGACTTGACTGTCCTACCACATTAACGAGTGTGAAAAACGTACCATTTCTGATACACCGCCACCACCTTGCGGTAAAGACTTTTGAGAACCCTAATCGTCCTCATGTCTAGGTCTGGGTGTCCTGACAGTATCTCAGCCCACACACAACATCAACAATTCCCTACTGCATCGGCCGACTCGCCCTATCTGCTGCATACAGCAGGGTGGATAGGCGAAAACATGCTATTGCTCACCCCTCCCTCAGTGTCCTATCAAATTTAGCACTCAGGCCTCTTCCGACCTCCAATTATGAACATTTCTCTGTAGGTCCGACGACAGATATAATTAATCATAGCAACACTGTGCCGATAAGTCCCAGCTCTCACCACTCAGTCCCAGACCTCCCTCGTCCCGTGTTTCGACCTAGAACGCAAATTAACGTAGGTGCCTTCAACGTTCGTACTCTAAAACAAACAGGTCAACAGGCTGCTGTATCTCGGAGACTAGAATCCACGACAGTGGTCAACGTATGGAATTAACAGCACCCGCACTTTTTACCCGATACTGGTTATACCCCTCAGGTGACTCCCCGGCCGCCGTCACCGGTCAGGCAGGAGTAGGTATAGTCCTCAGCACGACGGAAGCAGCCGCATTGATAGACTGGATTCCTGTTAATAGTAGACGTTGTGCCGTCCGCCTGGCAGGTTCTGTTAGGGTCAGTTCTAGACGCAAAACTGTCAGAAATATTTTCGTTGTTTCTGCTTATGCTCCAACTGACTGCAGTGACGTCGGCGTCAAGGACGTCTTTTATTCGGATCTGGCCGCTCTCCTCCGGTCGACACGTGGTTCTGATATAGTCGTTCTGGCCGGAGATATGAACGCCCAGGTCGGCCGCTTTGGTGA
>QNGE01005979.1:0-29573 GCA_008508345.1 Paragonimus westermani | reverse complement strand
TCGAGTCTAGTGCTTCTTTTCGAAAGAGGCTGGCTGGAAAGTCTATCTGAATGCGAACGCTGCGATCAAATGTGAGTGATGGTCAACTTGAAAATAAACCGAATCCCCAACTACTCATCAGTATTCTAAAAATTCCTTTGTTACGCGTATCGTAAATCGTATGAAAGAATTCAAAATCAAATTAACTTTATCAAAAGTCGAAAAGTATTTGGCACACATCTTCCTCCGAAATGCACATTATGGTCGAAATTTTTGTAACACAAGAACATTAACTGACTCCAAGAA
The DNA here is from genome assembly GCA_008508345.1 of Paragonimus westermani. Classification (NCBI taxonomy): domain Eukaryota; kingdom Metazoa; phylum Platyhelminthes; class Trematoda; order Plagiorchiida; family Troglotrematidae; genus Paragonimus; species Paragonimus westermani. The sequence continues at coordinate 29,288 of QNGE01005979.1, read as the reverse complement.
GATTTAGACTTGAGTATTGTCCTTGGAACGATGTAGAACTCTGTTTCAGTGTAGGCACTCTGTAATGAATGAAACAATTAAAGGACTACAATCTTAACATTCTGACCCGATTTCAGCTTCACAGATAAAGTGCTCCTAATTTTCAACTGCCTTTGGAAATCACAGTTTCCTTTTCAGTACGAAGTTTACAGTTCGAACTCCACTCAAATTTAATTACAACTTTCCCTACATCCAATCATTTTGGATGGCCCAATTCAAAAATAAGCAACAGATTTGGGTTTTCCTCTGGTTACTACAAATCTGACAGTGACTGAACATGCAGATACTATAATCTCACCCTGGTTACTAGCGTAATGAATAACACGGTTGACCCGTGAAAACAACTAATTGTTTGTGGATAACCTAAAAAAATACACTTTCTTTCGGCACAGCACACTATCTGCTTCGACTTTAACAGTGAGATTCAAACAGACGTATATACACAGATGCACTTCGCTTGCAGCAGTCGAAATGATTTTATATTTTCGCAGAAGGGAACAGTCCATGTAATTATTCATCCAACTATGAATGAGAGAATCGGTTGGGATGTTTCACTTTTCCCGATCGTTAAGACTTCGTTTCTCACTGATGCCTCACGATAGCCGTTTGTGCATCGAGTTTAAAACCTGTAATTTTATAAAAATCGAGCAGTCAGACCGTTTGGCATAATGATTCCCCACTTTTGTTTTCACACATCTGCGTCGGGTACTTCATGCTATTGCCCGTAAGTACCTCACTGTGGTACCAAAAACGGTAACGGTAATATGATAAAAGATGAACATGTAAATGATACAGCAATTCTGAACGTAGCCAAAAAGTCAGCTCTGAAGAAACAAAACATCGTGCTGTTGGACACTTCGGGTGGCAAGTCAGTGCAACTGCAAGCTGAAGAAGTATGTATCATTCCGTAAATCGTCCTGCATCAGCGCTCAAAATCGGTGAAAGTTTTTGAGTTTGTGCGAGTTGGAGTCGAGAGAAGTCATACCCTCTACAGGGATTTAAGAAAAAATATTTGTTTTAGGGAGATAGTAAAGATGATATTTCAATGTGATACGAATCGGAAACCCTGAAACAAACAGACTGATTGATCCTTTATGAGAAAATCCTACCCAGGCTGTCAGATACAGTGTGGTAAAATAAATCTCTCCATTCTCCCTGTTGCACAAATAATTCTAACCGTCAAGCCCTTTCGGGGTGATTTTGCTCATGGTTACTGATGCCACGTTCCAGGAGAACTGTCGACGTTTATCGAGCTGTTAACTTATGCTATTTGCAGGATTCGGTCAATGACGACGTTTACATCAATCTTTGATAACGCAATAATGCAAAATAATTTACTAGTTTCGATATTCTCCCCGCAGTAACTTGAAGTCACTGCATTATTTTCAGCTGTTCAATCTTCCGAGAATCCTGGCTTCACGAATTCTTGTATCGTTACAGACCAGTATTCTCACTTATCATGTTAGTTAGTTGCTTTCGAAATTGAATGAGTGAATTCACACGAATGAGATGAAGATCAAGGAACGCCAGTGTTAATTGATAGGTGAACTCTATTCACACAAAAAGAAGGTGCGAAAATCATATTAAGGACTGCTCAATCAGTTAATTTTAAGTGGTGAGTGGAAAAAGGGAGTAACACAGACAAGGTCGCTAACGTTGCGTAACACAACCGTTCTAATCCCCCTAAATAGATTTTGACTTTTGATCCAGTCTTCTGTTAATTTCTATTCAAGTATTTCACCCGGTCGTTTCGAAAGTGGTACATCATGCAGTTTAAAAATTCGTAAAAGAATGATCTTCCGCAGTGGAACGTGGAAAAGAAAATCTCAGAAATGCTGGCGACCCCATAATGAGTTCTCGCACTCATTCCCCTTATAATAAGCATGTTATGGAACGACCAACATGTACTTACAAACAGAACTTGCTGATTACCGATTTGTGGTCACTTTAACACCGAAGACTAGCTACACATATCTAAACACCATGGAATCTCCCACCTTTTAAAAGAAATAAAAACGCCCAAGACCAGGTGGATTTCGTTCGAGAGCATGTGGTTTTGAGTTAACAGTAAGCGGCTGTCCAATGTGAGCTTGTGTTCAGACTATGCCTGAGTTTCCCCATCGAGTAGCTAGTCTGGCGTATTGTGCATTCTGTCCGTTTACTCCATAAGCGATTGCAAATTATCAGTTGATATCATCGACACAGCGAAAAATAAGCGTGTTGCAGTGAATTATATACAGAAGAATCCTTGGATTGTTGGATTAAAGGTGCAATTGTCTGTCGTAAGTGGCACTTGAGGTAGGTGAGGTAATGTTTGGTGTTTAAACACAAAGGAGCTGTAACAGAAAGAGGCTATGCTTGACAATCATTCTACCCTCGTAATAAATTACGGATGTCACTGTATTCTGTTCACGAGGAAACTTCACCAAATTGTTGAAATATCCAAGGGTTAAAAAACGGAAATGTGAAGTTGCTCGATCTCTGATACCCAACCTCTTCAGTATCGTTATTGGCCAGCCACCATCACCCTATCTTAGCTTGTAAAGATATCTGAATTCCGGCGGTGCGGAATTTCGCGGAAACTACAAACAATTTAGCCTTTCAGTTTTCCACATCTTTTGACGTATACTGACAACCAAATGGCAAAACGATGACTTGTTCAACTCTACGAAGCCACGGTCGTACCTGATTGACACAACTTGGTGAACAACTGTCAGCTGGACAACCGATTCTCGTGCCGAGAAGCACAGAGACATAATGTGACATTAGACAGTGAACATGAGGAAGTGCAACAGTGTCAAGACTAAAAAGCAATACTACTCACAATCTCACATCGCATGAGCGAAAGTAGGGTCCACGTTCACCAGATTCCACGTGCGCGTTTTCTCTCCAACCGTGTTAGTTAATATAAGTTGAAGTGATTGCTACCCTCACATTCCTCTGGAAAGTTCAACTAACCCATTCCAAAAGGAAACATTGGACACGATTTTCGCTCTTGTTAGAGTTCGGCAGCACGACGGTTATTGTTATTCCGACCAGTTTTCAGAGGCACCAACAAGGGCAAAGTTCAAATATATTGCTTCTTTTCGAAAACAGCCAGCTGAACGTTTATGGAAATGTGAATGCCGCAGACAGATGTGAGTAATATTCAACCTATATTAACTAAAATCCCCTTCTATTTACCCTTAAGGGTTACGTTTCAAGTTGTCTATCTGGCCTGACGTATCACCGACGTGTCAGCTGACTGACCTCGCCGAGGTTGACACAAACCATGTTCGATCTGATGATAGCCCGGAAAGCATTGCTGCTGTCACACAGGTCGAAGAAACGTACAGTCAACATGGGGTCAAAGTGTTTACAAAACGTCCTACTGTAAATCTCTGAGTCCTGTCTCCCGTGTGTCTGTGATCATCAGTCAACAGCATTTTAAAAAGCTAACTAACTTCAATTATTCCAATACACTGTATAAGCTACAGTGAAAACGGCCGTGGTATCACGATAAATCTGGATAGACTGCTATTATAATAAACCCGATTTGTCTGTTTGATAAGTGGGCGGCAAACATGGAGACATCTCTAGGTTCGACTGACACGTAGAAGAGGGTCGGTGTTGACTTTTGATCAATTTAGTAAGCAATGAATGTGGAACTTGTAAATATACCCGAATAAATTAATTCATAATTCACCAGTAATCAATCTGAGAAGCATGATTAAAATTCAAACGAAAAGATCCTGGGAGAAGGTGACCTTCCATATGGGACACTGCTGAAAAGATTGAAGAAGCAGTTCTTCAACTTAGGTTCCATCAGGAAGAAATTAGCAAGGGAATATTTGTAGACCTCATACCATAAATCCGTACTGTACTGTTCTGGGGAAGTATGAATAAATAATTAAGATTTTTCAATGACAAAGGCTTGGGAAGCTACAGACACTGAAAGTGGACCGTTACCTCTGTTCAGAAGCAGCTCATGTGACAACCAGCTAGTTAGCAGCGACGTTGAATTACTGAAAGTACCTTCACTTGAACGGAGAGTTTTCCATGCTGAAGTCAACTGACGTGTAGGCTGCGCGTCTCAAATATTTTTCTCAACTTTACAATTGAAGCTTTTAAGTGTTGACTTTGTCACAGAAAAGTCAAAGAAGATGTTCTCACCTGGACATAAGTGGACATGGAGTAAGTGCTGTTTGCAAGTTGAACAGCTAGTATAATGCTGTGGCCTCAACGATCCACTCCTGAGGTACTGACTTGTGCCGTGGCTAAACGCCATTAGTGATAGCTGACTGGATTTTTGAGGAATACTATGTGCATAGATAAGGTCACTTCTGATATACCGATAAAACAGGGGAAATAAACTTAGATGTATCAGACTGTCCGAGTGTACGAATCCGCTTTGATACCTCTCATTTTCCTAATACACCAGGTGTCGTCCATCAGATGTGAATAATAGGGTTTGATCATGTTTTAGAATTAATAAATGATGTGGGACAAATGACAGAGGTAAAGTTCCTTACACTAAAATGTGCTAAACGATTCTCAACAGTCATCTGTAAAACCTGATCTGACTTAACCCATCGACAGGTGTTTATGGTGCAATGATTAGTACCTGGTTGTACTGAAATAGATTGAACCTAAAGATGTGTAACAGTAAAGTGTTACAAACTACTCGCAAATTACTCACCAGTACCATCAGTCAACATTCGATGAAGATTAATGATGTGTTTCTCTTGACTGTCATTGTCCGCGAGTGAGGTTGGCTCACTCAAAGACATCAACGATCGCATCGGTAGCGATCGTTCAGGTAACATACGGTGAATATCGTTCGTTTATTCAGCCACTGTGTGTGCACACAAACCATGCGGACCAGGTGTCCAAAGTATTCTCACTGTTCTTTCGGTTGGCTTGCCTTTAGATCTTGGTCTACCCGACCTGTAATCAAGTTAACTCACTTGCAGATTGCAAGCATGACTCGACCGAACAGAAGGAACAGGCTGTATATAACTCACATTGATAGAGGTGATAATCTTATAGTGAAGAGAAGGACAATGGTGGACTTCACTAAGTGTATTTAACATGATGCTGGCTGATGCATCGAACATAATTCGCGTACCCCATCTCTGTAAACTTATTTGGCGACGAATACATTCGAGAGAATACACGATTTAATACGGCAATAACGAAACGTTTAGGTCGGCGATGCTTCGTTCATTTGCCTTGGTGTTAGTGCCTGAATATGACATTCCAGAAGCGTTTATAATTTTGAAGACAGATTTATCCGTCGAAATGGTTTGAAGATGGTTACAATTTTGGAACCGTACAGCGTTTCTTCTGTTATTTTTACACCACCCAGTTTCTATCGAATCCTGTGCACAACAAGGATTCAAACGAGCTTAAAATGTTGTCAAAGCTTGAGACGGAGAATGGAAAAATGTAGTGAGATCAGCACAGTTTGGAGTTTACTGCACACAAAGAATCAAAGGACAAGCAACAGTAATTGCACAACCAAGCTAAATGCGTAGTTTTTGGTGAGCAGAGATTTTAACCGTTTATGGTGATCTTAGAAATCGGTCAGTTACGAACTTCATTCACCGCATTGCAAATAACGTTCTGTTTTATTCGAAGTATGAATTTCAATGAAGTTGGCCGCTTAACTTTCATATATCGCAAACGTTACCTTTTAGATATTGTGAATTTTTACTGCTGAGGTTACGAGCCACTTAAATGTAAACTGTCTGGACTATTCCTTGTTGGGATTCTGAATGTCGGGATTATAAAAAGTACCTAATCCTTCTATCATGATGCGGACAGTATTTTGACGGTACAGTTCGATTCACGGTTAGTACTCAACTTTCTGACGAAATGCAGCTGAAGTTGACATTTATGGCCCTAGACTAGTGAGACAGGTATGTCTGGGCGTCGCCAAATGACTGAAATATGATAAGTCCACGATCACTGCTACCTAACGAAACCTTCGATCATGAGTCGAATTCCATACACTTCTTCCTATCTGTAACACAATCTAACCTGGATGGTTCTTGTGATCTCCGCACTTTCTCATTTAGATGTGCACACGAAACTGCATCATGTTGTAGGATGGCGAGCAGTTTCAGCTTGTATTTAGTAAATCAAGCTGCTGTGGATTGGTGTCTATAATTCGTGTTGTGTTTCATGATAGCCCTTTTGTATCCATATAATCGAAAGTAAGCATCACACCACAGTGCTGTCACACTCTTGTCACTTCTCGTCTGCATTTGATGTCAGTTCTTTGAACGGGGTTTGAATTCTGATCATTGGCTGAAGAGTCTACATGAATAGGAAAGCCGTGACTAACTGTCAGTGGCCTTCAGTTTTTCCTTACAAGGGGAAATTGTTAGACCCATTTTTAGCGTCGGTTTAGCAGGCATGTCAGTCGGTTGCAGATTGGATGTAAGTCGTTTTCGTTTCCGTGAGCTCACAATTCTTCTCCAAAGAGCTCTATAATCCTAGCTTTCAATATAACTGATGTTCAGTAGCTCCATGCTGCACTGAGATTATGGAGACAACGCCTGGTTCACAGTGTTTATGACTGTTCAGTTGATATAAGTCTTGCGCACTAATCGCTAGAACTAAGGAAACAAGAACAAACAACCAACCAGGTCAGATAGTAACACGTATCGCTATGCCAACTAGTGACCTTCAAAGTTATCTGAACTCACAGCTGGTGAACAATGAGCGTGATTTGTGAGGGTATTTTTTTTTCTACCGTTAATCAAGACTGTGGATACCGCTATTTTGTGGTCAGTGGCAAGATTAATCCTATTCAATGTCAACCGTGGTTTCAACTCAGCCGGGCCGAATTGAACATGCGCGCCTAGCGCGCCTAGAGAAATTACTCAGTGGTGAACCGGACGCTCAACCATCGGTAAGCTACTGTTGATCAAAGTGTACAGAAACATATATGACATAGTGACTTTAAGTTAGATAATTATACTTGCGATGTTGTGAAATAAGAAGTTCATTTCGTATTCACTTATTATGGCCATTGTGAAAGCCATAAAAAGTTAATTCCCCTATCTATAGGCAGCGAACCACGGTATGAGAAGCCGTCTTGCTAGAGAGTGGCGGTGCAGTTTTGAGCGTTCTACGCAGGACGAGTATACACAAATGACCAAACTCACCATCTAACCGTTCCGGGCGATTGAACGAGACTAGTTATTATTTGGAGCAAGTTGCAGATGGCTTAAATGGAAGCTTCTGGGACGATGCCAATTTCGATAAATACTAAGAGCGGTCGTTGAGTGAACGTCGGCCAACACTTTTTGGTTCCACCAAAACTGCCGTGATTCATTTTACTCCAACTTCAGTCTTGCATTTCAGCAGCTCGCTCTAACCCACCCCAAACGACGTAGTGGACAACTGTAAGTTGGTCTATATTCCAACATAAACGGTTAGTTGCGTTAAATTTATTGTAGCAATCAAAGTAACCAGCTTGCCACAGCCGTGCCCTACACTTATCAGTGTCAATCATTTGAATCTGACGTCGTACGCTAAGCTTATCAGAACCAGCTGGCATTGTGTACGGTCGTATGTGCCTAACTCTCCTGGTGACCGCGGTGCTCTTGTGAAATTCTAGGCAACCTTACCTTTGAGTGACTGGTTCAATGGTTATTTCACACCGAAATTTATATTTCCGGAGTTCTCAAATATTAGCACATTCAGCTTGGTAGAACTATACAATCAGTCTATTGAACGCAAAATAGGTATACTGGAACCCTTTACCGTGAGATAATGGTCGTTCACATAGTTGCGGCTGCACAAAAAACAACAATGACTTTGGACCTCTAGACGATAACATAGATTGCATTCCAAAACAGAATTGCAAGAGGTGTAAACTGTGATTTTGTATGAGATGTTTGTTTGCAGCTGTAAACTGACGTAATGTGTTTCATAAAAGAGGTGTGACGTCTTACAGCTTTAACAGTACACGATCGATACAATTGCCATAAAGCCTACCTTCTCATTCACAACTGTTACAACAGTTATGTAGACAAAAAGATCGATTATTTTTGCGCGCATGGCCCATACTGAAATATTCTTCACAAAATCCACCGAAAGTTCTAAGTAACTTGCATGAAAATACTCCAGTAATACGGATGAGCTTGGCGTACACTATTTCATTGTCGAATAAGTGCAACATCATCATGTATATATTTGCTTAGATTTCCACTCATACTGATGCCTAGTGGGTTTGCATATAGCTGTTGCCAAGTTTGCTTCACCAATGTTTAAGCACAATGTGGATTTCAATACTCCTCAACATACATGTTCACTGTGTTAGTAAGCGAAATACGTGAAATCCGCTGTTTGAATTGATTCGCATTAACTGTTTGTTTTAAACTTAGGTAGACTCGCATGAACTCTGTCAGCCTGTTTTGAAAGGGCTGTGTCCTGTGATATACGGGAAAAGTCCAAGTGGTTCAATGATTTCCGTATGCTACCTTCCAGATTGCTAATCGATAAAATTGACCGGATTTATTGAATAATCATCTATTTTATCTTAACCTCATAACATCGTGAATTTATGCTGTATGTTTGTTGTACTCAGAGTTCGTAAGCTAAGACCTCAAATTCATACGCGTATTAATTTAAGAACGATAGACGAACATTGTGATAAGTGGATTGGACTTTATGAAATACCACTGAATTCTATCTAGAAGGTTGTCAAGACAAAGGTTGTAACAACGACGTGACTCTACCGGTTTTACGCAGTACACAATATACATAGCCCAAATCTACTTACATCACTCGTAACACTACTACTGGCTACATACTACTGTTATGCATGGTGGGGTTCAAAGGAGGGGTTGAGGATATGAATGCAGTCTAAAATAATAGTAATCACACGGATGGCGTAACATTTGCCGATACTCTGGGAACGGAAAATGTTTCAACACTTATTCAGTCGATTGCTTTTAGGTATCTGTGACTTCAGTCTTCTAATCAGTTTGGTCCGCCACACTGTTCAATCCTGAACGCAGGGCCTTATTCAGAAAGCCGTGAGCATTCTTACACGTGACTAGTAAAGTCAACCGAAATTGTCCTGTATGACCAACTGCTGTTCAGTTGCATTTCGAACTAAATTATCACGGCCTACCGAGGTGTAACCCAACAGTGGGAGACGAATGTCGTCGAGTACAGATGAAGGGGTGAATCACCCTTATGGAACTAATGGCGCAGAAGACAATGTAGGTGACTGTTGTTTGTAGTGTTTAAATGAAAGTACATTTTGATGGCTGAGTGTGGCTGTCACCATTTCCTCCAGGAACGGTGTCCGTTGCTCCCAGAATACTGATTATTTATGTATTTAGATAAAAATTTCCAAACAAACCTCATTCAGAACGGTTTAAGAGCTATCGAAACATACTCCCAATATCAATCCACATGTATACCGTGCTAGTGAAAGTACTATGGAAAGGATGTTGAGAAATGTGACTACTTTATTCGTAGCTGTATCATCATGAGGTGAAAATGGATTTTCTCTTTGCATTTTTCAGGATACGTTGATAGAATACATCTTCAATGCTTACGGATTTCGGCGTCATCCAAGTAATTATTCGCTTTTTGTTACATCACAAACTTTTGAGACTTTTAGTTAAGGGCGGATACAACCTAATCTTCTATTAAATCCGTAAATCAGGGAGTACTTATCGCGTTTATAACGTGCGTTCACTGTAATCTATTTAGCGAATGACTTACTGATCAGGGGCGCTGGTAACTGCTAAATGCCTTCTGACCCAGGTCTAGCTACGTAATATTTTCTTCCAGATTGATATATATGCATAATTGTCGGCTTCACATCACGGTTTGAGTCAAAAATGTTAATTGCAAGCAAGTGAATCTGTCCAATCGATAATCAAAACCAACAAACAGTGTGTAGTCGGCTAGGTGAAAACGAACAATTCGTAGATGAGAGATTGATACATGGTGCTGTCTGTACTGAGGAATATAGGCCCCAGTTAGGAATCTGAATTAAGGTGACGTATGTGTGTTTGCTCTTCATCAATCCTTCCATATTCTGGAGATTTTTTGCGATTATCTGGCTTGAAAGTGTTGAAATAGGTCTAACATGGTTCGTTACCTTGGTAGAAAATTTGTTTTTTGGAACATTTCTTCATTTGTCAAAATGAGAACGACAATGCCTGTTTTTTTGTTCGTTGTTGGCTACTGAAAACAGCCCAGTAGTATAAAACAGACCTGCACAGGTCTGCATGTTGCGATAGGAATCTACACGGACAACAGCGGATCGGCCAGATCACAGGTGAATAAAATGTTAAACGTGGATGATACAGACTAACTAGGAAGCTAACCATCACGCCGTTCAAATTCTCCGCTGGTTAAACTGTGCTGGAGCATTATGTACAACATGGAACTTACCCTAGTTTTGAATGATATTGGTTATACAATTTATAAGTGTTTGGGATACTTTCTAATCTAAAATTGCTCCTTTCCTCCTATTTTGCACTGTGAACTGGTCATTTTCAGCTGGCTGGGACACATGGATGTTAGCCGCAGACATGAAACGATACGGTCGGCAAGAAAACATGGTAGTTAATGACTATAGAAAATAACTCAATTAGGTCCGTTGTGTAAATTTGTCAGCGAATCGTTTGCTAAGAGGAAGAGACAAGTGCCTTCTTTACAGAGGCCCTCCGATGTACTGAAGCGGAAGGCCCATCCAGACACCAATGCAAGCTAATTTGGTCAACTCAATGTCAGTCGGAATGTGTCAGAGAGACCAGCGCCATTTATTATACTGACAGCATACTTCATTGCCGTAACTTTGACAGCCCCAGCAGCCAAACACCACCATGTATTTGTACACCTTCGTCCAGTTGCCTCAGTTTTTTCAGCAGTGATTCAAATACGTGTGTCTAATAGGCGACTGTGGACTGTGGAATACCCTTTCATTACCAGATACCCAACATGAGTCCACAACTGCCTTGTAGTCTTATTCACGGTTCGTTCATTTGGGTTTTATCTTCCGAGCTGTCTGTCCAATGACAGCTGATGTGCTGGACGATTCCTAACACCGATGAATGATATGAATTCCATTTGCTTACAACCGTTTGCATGTGCTGGAGAAGAAGGCAGTACTTGTCGTGTGCGTAGAAAATCACAAGTAGATGTCTGGAACTGAAAAATCTATCCGGTTGCAAGCTGCTTAGTTGCATTCTAACCAGAATGGTTGGTGAGTGTAAAAGAATACTTTGCAGTATCCTTGTAGTGTGTTCCACGTTACAGTCAAAGCTCAGCTTTATACGAGTCATAAGCAATAAGAGGTTTTCCGTTGTATTTCGAAGGAATCCATCCATGTTTCTCTCCCCGTCTTATCACCTACTAATCGCTCGGATCAAGAGGGGGTGCCGTAGCAAGCAAACTGTGTTGCTCAGACCAATGAGTTTTGTCAGCGAATCACCTGATTTAAGCGATACGAACACAGCTGCCGGTAAGGTTGAAATGCTATTAGTTATCTCAATGAGGTTTGCATCTATCGTCCCATGAGGTTCTATTCATTTGAAAGATTAGTCACTCAGGTGGTTATAAATTTATAAATTACATAATCATTCAAATCCAAAACCAGAACCTCCGTACATTTGTCTGTTTGGTGGCTCTTCTCAAACTGTGAGACCCTGGTTGCCTTCTTACAGTGCTTGTTCGCATAACTGGATGAACCACTGAAATCACCTATGCTGTTTAGTTGCTCATCTACCATTTATTAGGCATCATTTACTTTAATAAAATAACACACGAAAAATTAGTTTGACCAATTCCCGACTAGAAAGTTTCTCCACTGAGAAATATGGAGCTTTTATTGTACAGTTTGAGAGTAGCGGTTGATCATACGATCCGCGTATGAACAGTGTCTTTGCAATTTTCGGTCTGCACAACCATGTGGTATTCAGTAACGCTTTCAGAGTGATACACCAAGTACGCATCTGTGTACGATAACTAACGAATTCTACAGCATTAATGTTGCTATGTTTGATTAATAAATTAAATTATGAGCGTTCTCTGTTTATCGTGAAGTTTTATGGGTAAATTAAGTGAAACTGGTCTTATGGTTTTGCCGTCAATTGAAACAGAGTATACACTGTAGAGCACGACGATATTTTGCCCACTTTATGGTTACATTTTAGCGTTTATGGGAAAAAGGGAGACATCGTGGAGTAAATGCTAGAGTGGTTTATTGACTGGAGAATTGGTAGCCTTTGCGAACCTTTCGACTATTTCACACACAAAAATGATTCCGGTTTAAAATCCACAGCGTTCACTGTTGAATTTTTGTGATTGCAGTTGGTCGATCGTTCGATATCTGGCAAGTTACAAACCAAGGTGCCCTTCATCTTTACCGAGTGAGTGTTCGAAATAATGTCTCATTTTGTCAGTTTTTGATAAACAGTATTCTAACCCATTCAACATTCTGCTTGTTTTTAATTATTCGGCTCATTTTGTTGTATATTGTGACCGTTCTTTCAAAAGTAGAACAGTCACAAATAGCCAACGGAATGTGCTGATATTTCGAAAAGCTCACAGGAATATGAATAGCTGTGTGTTATTAATCCGTGTCATTAATTGACCCCATCTCGAATACAGCATGAAAAATGCAGATAAAATTTTTTGCAAACATGTTGCACTTACGTGACTGAGTTTATTTGTTCGGTGTTCCACCGAAATCGGTGTGTTTAGGTTTCAAACTTTTCATTACCAAACGTAGAAATTCTTGGGCCTATAGAATTGATGGTGAATGTTGTTGAAGATTGGTGAATGGTTGTTAGTATATGCGAACATAAGTTGACCTTCCAATGTATACTTGATAAATATCTGTTGACCCATGGTTGTACACCGAACACGGATGTAGCCGATTGCGTATTCGCACAATTTTATTGCACATGGTTAATACTAACCGACAGAAGTGTCATTTATTACAGCTGTAGTGAACTGTCAACTAGACGTGTTTCATTGAGGCTACGCACTATTCAGTTGCACATCATTATCGAATGAAATGTGGACCGATAATTTCGAGTGCACCCGCAACAAGAATAAAACGTGTTGCTGTTGGATAATCGAGAAGTGAAACTGAAGAAAAACAGCTTACTATTTCATGCACCTTCGCATATTGGATATTTGTTGGCGTTCAATCTCAGAAACTGCTCTATTTAGTTGCATATCGTTGCTATTCTATCTCACGTTTTCCTTGCAGCGTACAAAATCACGAGTGAAATGAAACAGCGAGTAGTCAACAATCAACATCCCTACACTCCTGTGTTGCTTATCCTTAAACTCGGTTGAATAAGTTCCAAAAATTATCCGAAATACAATAGACTAGAGTTGTTTTGTTTTTGCATCGGAACCTGAAAATGCCATGTAATCGATATTTTCAAGTTGAACATCATTCACATTTGATCGCAGACTTCCCATTCAGATAGACTTTCCAGCTAGCCTCTTTCGAAAAGNAGTGCTTCTTTTCGAAAGAGGCTGGCTAGAAAGTCTATCTGAATGCGAGTGATGGTTAACTTGAAAATAAACCAAATCCCCGACTACTCATCATTATTCGATACTTCACAAGCCGTCCGCTATCATGTCGAATAATTTGATTTAATGTGTGTTGCATATTCCCGAATTAATACGCTGGATCGACAACGGACTACGGAGCGCTTGATTAAACTCGAGTTTTCCGCTGTGAGTTATGCAAAGCGGAAGTCTTGGCCCCAAATTATAAAGCGACAGACCCCGATTACTGCTCTTAAGTCATAAAACTCGGCACAAAATGTCGCCTTATTCTGCTCAAAAACGTGTTTAACGGGGGCGGGAATACAGGATATTTGTATATGGGGCATGGTGACTGGCAAATATCATCGAATCACAAGAGCGAAAGAGGGTCACTAAAAGTAGTAGTCACGATCACCGAGCTATCAGTGGGCGCGATAAGTTAGAGGCCGAATCGGTGAAAAATAGAAAAGTTTGCTTCTAAATTGTACCTGGAAGTTCTGTTCAATCTGATAGGACGAAATCTTTTTTCCGTGATGGAAGCTTCTCTAGACAGAAAAATGGGTTTCCCTTATACTCTACAAGTCAGAACTCAGCTTACCCTATACCTATTTCTTTCAAATGTGTTTACTATTGATTTAACATGGTGCACCTACATTGTCCGCATCAGGGATTTTCTGGCAGTTTGTTCGAACAAAACAGTACAGAAAGTACCATATTAAGATTGATCTCAATGAGGATAGCGAACAGGGTAACTTGAAGCCAGTCCAGATTCTAGTGAGTAATCAAGTCCCACCCTTTAATTTACAGACTTCATTTAGAAGTTACTACCAGGAAGAAGTGTGTCCACGATCCCCATTTGGTCTTCTCTTCAAGCTACGTTCACTAAAGTTCTTACGCAAATTCTTCCCATTGATGAACTCATAATTGTATCCTTATAGGGCATTGAAGAAGCTTGCACAACATAGGTGCCAAACATGTTTTAATTATAAATGCACCGCGCTGTTCACGGTTTAAGTACCGCAGTTTTCAAGTTGAGTTCTATTTGGAGCAACTTCAAATTCTGCGCTGATGGAGTTAGGTTCCAAACACTGTTGCGACCGTAGGTTAGCCAAAACTTCGCTATCGGTCACCTTGCGAGAGATTAAGATTCAGCCTGACTATGTGAACCGCGATAACAGAAACTACATGGACGGTCATACGCTACTGTGACCTACTCGGCAAGCACCCAGTGTAGGCATTTGTAACCAACACTGACCCTAGATTGTTGGTACACTGTATTTCAGCACGAGGTTCATAGAGGCGTCCGCAGTGATCATGCTTTGTCCACCTCAAGTGTGAGCGTTGCACATAACAAGGGTCCATATCTGTTGGAAATGATGTGTTGCCCAGACGTGAGGAACGGTAGAGTACTGTCTACACTCTTCAATGGTACTGTCTTTTGTGATGGTGGACATGCAGCCGATTAAGGGAGAAAAATCTTACCACAAGAGGTCCACCGGTGGTTAGCTAAGGCACAGTAATGGATGATTTAAACTCGTCTGAGACTTACTAAGCAAGCAACGGATTGAGTATATAGTCGCAACTCGTTGTTATGTTTGTTAACTTATCTCCAGACAGCTTCAAAATTGCAACCCAAACCTTATGACTCCCTATGCTTCATTGGATTTTATGAAGTGCACAGAAAAAAGAGATAAACCTTTTGAAAGCAGAACATTTGAAAAACATTCTCCAACACGCTTCACCAACTAGTAGACAAAAGCAAAAACAAAAAAGCCATCGGAAAAGATGGCTAGCAAATTTGTGTGATCGTCAATATTATAATTAGATGAGGCTGCTGTTACACTTATTCCTTCAAGAAATTACCTGTCCCACAGAAGCCCAATGAACCTCGAAGTTCTTTTCATCGAGTTCCGTTTGAAGTGACATGGGTTCCAAGTCAGCCTTCTATCACTGAACGGAATTCGAACAGTATGTCTCCCTATGATCTTTGTATTTCTTCTTCTAGAGGATTGAAATCGATCATACATTTGGGATTAGCGTGTATACGATCAGCCATTCCCTACAGCTCCAGGAATGGCTGAGCGGTTGATTGGTAACAGCCAGTCTCAGTGTTTATCAGCGAAATACCGTGAATATGCTCAGTTTAGTCACAAGAAAAAACGTGCAACAAACAAGATTGTTTTCAGTGCTTCAGCCAGCGTATTGTTGGACAGTCGTTCGCACCCAGATGGATGTGACTAGGATCGACTGATTGTGGGAGCTTCTCCATCCTGAAATCATCATAAATGCTCGGTAGCTTCCAAGTCAATCAAAAATAGTCAATTGATTTTGGCCTATGTGACAAGAAGATCAAAAACCGGGGCAAGTATCTTTTATACCTACCTTAAACTCAGCAGCTGTGATCCGACGGTCAAGTTGGTAGGCGTTCGGACTACCACCCGGAAACTTAGTCCTTGGTCACACATTCCAATCTCGCGCTCATGTAGCTGCTACTAACAAACAGGTCTGAAGGGGCTGTACAACACCTAAGTGATGCTTACTAAGAACACATACCATACTCCCTTCCCGGGTCGTGGGGGAGGCTGGTCAATGAACGGGCCAACCATCATCGTTAGAGCCAGACTGCGCACCGCATTACCATTTTTCTTGGCGGAAGGGTGAATTGCATCAGAATAAACTAGATAAAAATCTTACGTAACAGTATCCTTGGATCAGCTGAACTAGAAAGATTCGGCAAGAGTGAAATCAGTCAATGATAGGGAAAGAAACGATAAAACAAAGAAGCGTCTCTCTAGACCCGATTAGCTATGTTATAAGAATGGCAGCTGATGTTACAAAACTGATCTATGATGCCACATACAACAGTAGGGGATGTAGGCTGGTAAAAAAAAGGTTTACTGAGGTGAGTTTTTCCATACATCATTCATCATGGATTCAAACCTTAAAACTAACTGGTGCGAAAAATTTACATGTGGTCCATAGTTGCTGTAGCCTAAAACGTCATTTTACGTCATAGAACTGTTTGAATTAGGGACTGTTTCAAAGCATTTTATTAACGCCATACTGTAGGTAACTATACAAATGCTTATGTGATAAAAAAAGAATTATATACATTACTGCATAAATAGTCCGCAACCCCATCCATTGATTGAGAATTGCATGTCATTCCCGTATAGCAAACAGATATTAAATTACTGTAAAGTAGTTTGACAGACTTTTTAGCTTAGAAGTGGTCCACATGCGAACAGTTTGAGTTTGTACTGGATTTGGACCAGCAACAGAAACAGTATCCCATTGTTTTCATAATTGGGTCTGTGTTAGTCACTGGATTACTCAGTAGGCTGGAAGAAGTTGTCTGTTATAAGCTGAACACCACCCACTTCTGATGACAGATATGATCTAAGCTAAAGCAATTAGGACGAGACTCTCAGTAGACTGGCATTTCATCCCTCGCTAGATTTTGCCATAAAGAAGAATTAAATTACACCGCCGTTGTGCCTGACAGTTCCTACGCTGTTTGCATGTAAAAGCTGCGATTAATTTTAAATGGTACTCTATTTGAATCTTAACTGCCTAAACGTTGTTAATTGCGTCTTAA
The DNA here is from genome assembly GCA_008508345.1 of Paragonimus westermani. NCBI lineage: Eukaryota > Metazoa > Platyhelminthes > Trematoda > Plagiorchiida > Troglotrematidae > Paragonimus > Paragonimus westermani. The sequence continues at coordinate 12,124 of QNGE01005979.1, read as the reverse complement.
GTTGAAGGGGCATCACAGAAGTGTACTTACCACAATTCAGGTAGCTGTTTGCCCCAAGATAGACCAAGAAAATACTTAGTTGAATGTGAGTTGCGCTCTTGAAATCGAAAACTTCAATAATTCTGGCATTCACACCGTTTTAGCACTCGGCTAACAATCATCGTCAGAGTGAACTCGCTAGGCTGACACATACACGGTGGGTCAGCAGAAAGGAACTGAGGAGTTCTTCACGTCGATCGTTCAACTACAGGGAGAAAAGTTGTGAGTGAAATTCCCGTTTGCATTTTGACGCCACTATTATTTAAGTGTCAATGTCAGATTGTTTTAGTTTGTAACGCTGTAGTTCTTAAAAGATAAATATTTTATTGTGTATCCACAACTCTGAGATGTTGCGCCAAATAAATTCCACGGGACTGATATTAACAAAAGCAAACATCCTGAGTGCATAGCTGGTGAGTATACCAGACCAAAATGAAATTCATAAACAAAATTTTCATTGAAAGACAAAACGGATTACATTAGACAGAAATAATCATGTCGTTGTTGTTTTTTGTAAATTTTCAAAATACCTTTTGAACATGTGACATCACAACAAAGGTGGAACTTTTGACGGACGGATCTACGGTTAGATTATTCAGGACGTTTTTCATAAATTCTACATATAACTCGTAAATGCTCACAGATTGTCACTTAGCTAAATTTTTCAACCGCACCGTTCAGAAAGAATTCCCACAAACTCGGATTTCTCTCGGGTTTGAGTCTTTCAAAAAACTTAGAAATCTGTCGAAGCTACTGTGGTGACCATCATGTCAAAAAGTTTACATTAGAAATGACCGGCTTACCAAATACAACTGTTTTGACACATTCGTTTCAGAGTAGTGCTGAATCTGTCCCAGCATCTTAATAAGAGCCAAGGAGCTCTAGTCGGTAACTTAGGAGGCCAGGTAGGCCAAATCTCTTGTGTTCTGAAACTTGATACCTACTTTCGAATGAACACCAGACCAAACAGATCACCTGTGATTAGAACCGTCATCTGTTCAACGAACATACTGACCTAAAGTGAATTCTTTAGCATAACACTTATTGCAAGCTGCATTATACTATGTGCCTTGAAGAATTAAGGGAGTATCGGTGTATAAATCCTCCAGTGGTAGTTGTGTTTTACTGGTTGACGAACGTTAAGACTGAAGCTTTCGGCTTTACGGTAGACCCATGCAATAAATGCTCCAATGCTAAATGACGGACAAAAGGTGCTTGCCTCCGAGGCAGGGGGTGTAAATAACAAGAAACCTACCTACTGCCAGTCCCAGAAAGTATTCGGCTTAATAGCTTTGGCTCTTGAAAGTAAAATACATGAACATCCAGGCACAGTAATGAACTTGCTATGTGGTTTTTACTTAAACAATCCAGCAATGAAAGGCCACGAGATAACCTGGGAAAACTCATGCGACTCGACGACAGCTACTTCGGAAATTTCGCTCCACTCTTTTGTGGACATGTACGAATTCGTGTTTTTGGAATGATCCAACAGTAGGGCGCAGCTTCCGTAGGAAATCTAACGTTTACTCGCTTTTCTTATCTCTGCAAAAAATTGCAACCATGATGGGCTTGGAAGGAAATCAAACTGTGATCTCACCTCCGCCCACCAGTTTTCTTGTATCGCCGGAGGTGTTCCGACCATGTGCTTGTGTCACATGCTTTCGAGGGTGTCAACTCTTGCCTTGGATCTCTTGGATAGTTCTGAGAGCGATTTAGACGGGTAGATAGTCCCCGAAAGCCCGCTGTTATACTTTTATTTAAAAAAAATTGAGACGTATGCAGAGGGACTGAATTTGACGAAGTCCTCAATACGAGGTTAACCAATGATTCGCCTGGGGCTACAGACAGTGATTGTCGATAACTCGATCAAAATGACACGTCAGCTATTGGAACAGCCCAGATGAAATCCTGGCGTGGCAGCGGATTTAGTTTTAACCAGCACCGACGTAAAACGAGTTTTTCAAATGTATCACCTAGTAAAATAAATAAGCTACAACCAAGCCAAGCTAGCCAACAGAAAAGTCAAGACTTCGGGACCAATTGTGTTTTCTCATTTTACTGCATGTAAAATAAAACTTGTTGAGTGCCCAAGCGTCACTTTCATGTCTTTTTCGGAAAGTATTGATTAAAGCCGTGAACCTTTTCTAAAAAAAAACTCAGAATGCGCTTTAATATTAGAGACGTAATAGAAGTGCAGACCTAATTCTGTAACTACTACAGCAAGTCTCTGCAAATATTCACTTTTCAGGAAGCTGAACAATTCTGTCTAACTGCAGGGGATTCAAAGCAGGATAGCTTTTGCTTGATTTGTCTACACCAGTCATTAAATACTCCTGAGTGGCACTCACAGGAGATCATTTTGATCAGGTGGTTTGCTCACATGATGTTTGTTTTCTGTCCACACTGTACGAGAAGCTTATTAGTTAAGTAACTTAAAGAGAACCCAAGTGTTCTTTAGATGCCCTTCAATTCCCTAATCTCACGGCCAGTTGATCTTGTTCGAGGAGTAAGTGATTCAAACCTGTTCTTGGGAGCTTGAATCAGTTCAGTTGATGGAACTAGTGAAAGCGCTGTTTAATTCATAAGTCCTCCAGTGTAGTTTAAGTTTTAAACCCTCTTTTCAGTGGCATACATTTCCTGGGCAATTAGAACGTGCTTCAAACATTTTTGCAAACAGCTGTCAGTAACTTACATTCATGAAGTTTGGCTTGCAACATAGAAGCTTCGTCAGCTAAGGTGAACCAGTCAAAAATTTGTGTTTACTCGAGATAGACAAGGCGTGAATCAACCTATTCATCCGAAATAATGAGATACACGTCAAGTTGACGAGAAATGCGATCAAAAAGACTGGAGTTACTGCATTCACCAAAATATGGGTATATGAAGCAGTAACCAGAAATGAGGTCCATATAATCAGCCGCATGACTTTGAGTCTAATGTATTGCTTTCATAAGGATAGGGTAAGTTAAAATATTAACCTATGTGGCAAGCATTGTTTAGGCATGTTGGCAGTCTGCTCAAATCAGTTAGATCTACGCGATGTCGACCATCATGTATCCGCGGATTTACGAGACTTATTTCTGTCAACAGCCTGTTTAGTTCATTTTATTCGGAAGGTAAGTGCAATGAAAATTTCTTGTCCGGTTCCGAGTGCTCTAAAAACTACTAAAACGTCTTATGACTTGTGTCTACTAGATGGCCGAAAATGTCCAATCTCTACTGATGATCCGAAATTCCTGATTGCTTCAGAACAGTTTCACCCTTCGTTTGTTAACTTTAATTAGATGAGTTCTCGTGTAGTCAGCTCAATATAGCCCTGTGAATAGATAAATTTCGCCTTGGATAAGTAGATATGTTTTTCTTCGAACGAAACGTTTACGTAGGGTTTTCTCCCTCTTCAACAACGACAACCGTAATATCTACTTTCAGAATCCTTTTTACGGAACAGTAGTTGTGATTTGTGTATCGTTAGGTATTGAGTTAGTTATACAGAGTAGCTGTCATATGGAGCACTTTCTAGGGTACTTTTTGTTGTAAAATAGAACAATAGCTGTACTACAAGACCCCCATTCACCGACGGTGAACGCGCGTAAATCCTCAAAAAAAGAAATCAATAAGTATGGGATAATGAGAAACAGTTTCTTTGCCATGGGCGTCAGAAAATTAGTAAGTGGACAGTCACTTGACGCTGCTTCACTTAAAATAGATATTGTCAATCTTGAACCACTGTAGAAAACAGCAGTGGTTGTTACTTTGGAAGTCGTAGGTGCAGCGACTGAGCTCAGTCGTGCACCTACTATGTCGCCAATTGAACGAGCAACTCTGAGGTAGCTTGATCACACATGTGAACGTGTTCCACAATATCAAATATACCCATACTTTTGTTATGAAACAGGACAGCCGTAGAAATCACTTTTATTTTGGTTTCTGCACTCTGATTTCACACTGATTCCCATATTTGAGACATGAAAAGATGAAAATGCCTGGCGCCACACGCAACTTGGCGCACTACACATCCTCGTCATTCAAGCTGTCCGTTCACACGCTGCGAAAATTAGTTCACAACTTCCGTGTTGTTATATGCAAGATAAAGGATGTGGAAATCTGAAGAGTTGTTCATGACTGTGTACAATTCATACTGAATAAACAGGACGAACAGAAAATGGAGTAAACGGATGAAGTAGAAATGTTGATGGGTGCTACCTAATTAACTATGTGAATCACTAATCGTAAACGGTATCCGACAGGAGAGTATGCGGCATTGCCAACTCTTCTAATTTTTATGACATCATCTGTAGTACATGTTTCCCAGGTGTGTTTTTGGTCTTTTGATCTTTCCTCCTCACCAGTATAAAGAGTGGTCGTTATCTGGAACCAGTTAGTACAGTTGCAATCAGGTTGACTGGAAACGAGTGGGTGGAGGCGCGCATCATTAAAGCCTTCATGTCTGTTCCAATCCGGCCTGCATCGGATATGGCGCAAATGAGACAGACCATGATCAGCGTGAGTGCAATCGTTTGCTGCCTCCAGTGTCAGCGACGTTATGATCTGTACACAGAAGTCTCAAACAACTGTTCGTACCGTATGGTTGCACTAGGATAATGCTCCTAGTATGCGCAATAAAGCACGTGTCATCTGATGCGATTGGTTTATCCGACCCCTATGGATGTTTACATATAATCAAGCACATTTTGGGGCGTACGAGCAAAGGCTTGTGGTTATGCCATCATTGCCTGACAAAGCGTCTAGGTTTATTTTACTGAGTGATTGTTCTTGTTGATCGCTCAGCTGTCAACGATTTCAACGTTGACAGATCGGACAGGTGAGATACTATAGGACTACAGAACAACAAATGTGTTGTTTGAATCGACGTATGAATTGTCGTCGCTCTAGTGGGAAAGGTCAGAATGAGATTCAACTCCAAGTAACCGTTAGCCACAGCCAATCGAGCCTAGCGGAAATGGAGACGGGAATATTTGACCACCAAATCCTTTCCTGTTTGTTGACATAGAACTGAATAGAAGTTATCTCCCGGACTCTGAGAACAGTGAAGACAACTGACAACAAAATCGTGTCGCCCCTCTTAACCCTCACAGACTAATTTCCTGGCGTCCGGAAACTGGAGGATTGTTTAACAGAAAGCATATTGACAAACCAACAGTGTAGACAGTCGATGTGAGTGTTTTTGTCCAAATGGTACTTGAAATTGTCGGGAAAGGCAAAATTGGAAAAGCGCGATGATACAGTGCTTCGCAACAGTCCATGCATAAAATGGAAATTCTTGTTTATCCAAAATAATGCGACTTTAGGAGAAGTTGACGATCAATGCGGACTACAGGTTACAAGTTCACCCGTTGTTTGAAAGTCAGTTGGACATTCGCTAGGTCTTTTCTATTCAAGAAACGACACTACACTTCACTATATGACTTCAGAATTTGTCTGGTGCGGCTACCGAAAATTTCAGGTACGAACAGTACACTCCAAAGATGATATTTTGCTTTAGCCGCTGTATTAGCCGTCTCGCTATCACGTAATTTTTTAAAAACAATGCTAGAAAAGAGGTTCGTGCTATGCATCACAACTTTATTTCCAACTAATCGAGCGATACCTCCTATTCACTATCCAACGCTTACGTTTTGTAGATAAAAGCGAGCTTTGTCCAATAACTTCTCAATTAGAATTCCTCAAAGGTGACTAGTTGTGCATGGCCTAAAAGAATACCTACTACAATCTCCAAAACGTCTCCCATTAGAATTCTTTAGTTGAGGATATTTGTAACCATTAATTGCTATCAAAACCAGGTGGTTTACAGTGAATGAAACACAGCGCTCTAACCAGTTACCTGGAAATCCAACAATCTACATTTCTGAAGGTTTAGGCCTCTTACTTGTGGTGTATGATTTTATGAAGGTTACAGGCTGGGCAACATCTGAACACTGTTTTTAACTAGGAAAATATCGTATCTATTGTATGTGCTATTTGTGAACGGTCAGAATCGTATTAATAAACAGGGGTTGCTCCAAAACTCGAATTCAATTTCAGCGGCGACTAGTTTTCTGCAGTTTGTAGTGCAATTACTTAATTCGTTATCCCTTCATCAAATTAGTTGATATGGTTTGTCATTGTGTGAGATGTCGTGTTAACAAAGAGAAATACTAGGTCTATTTCTCAAATAGACTGCAAAGGTTAGCTTCAGAAATGAAAATATACAGTCGAAAAATTCCAATAATCTTTTAACGAAACACACCTACTTTGTTTCTCTCACTGTTCATTCGTGAGCTAAAGCACCGCAATACAACCACATTGAACTTGTGACCCCGTTAGTTTGGATATTGTCACCAGTAAGAACAGTCAACTAATCAGTGGAATGGGATAATTCTGTTGGTTATTAATTAATAAAAACGTAAGCCGAAGTATAAAAGTTGGTTTTCTGAGCCACTCAGTACCACCATGGCTTCCACGAAACAGAACGTAACTATGACTTCTCGTTAAGCCGACTTGTAGCGTCATTCTAAAAGTTCGGCTAGCCATTTTTGATAAAGCATCATGGAACGAATTCGTGCTAGATAGAATCGAGCATAAAAACGCATCGCTATTTTGAATTGACGACAAAATCCTGGCATATTTTTTATTCGCACGTGCTTAACCATTAAACCACCACTCGTCTGTTTTGATTCCCACTTCTGAGGGTTCAAGTATCGTCCTTTTAATTGTAAACTTTCTTTGTTTATCGGCTTGGACTCCCGGAAATTTATCCTTATCACCTAGAGATTATTCATTTTGTCCACCTGTGGTTTTGTATCTGATACGATTATTTCAGCGGCTTCACTAATTTTATTGAGGTACGACATCAGTAAGTCGGTAAAAAGCGAAGCGTCAGAAGCCCCAATTTGCTAAACAAACCACAAATGATTACTAAACTCACAGTCCATGCTGATTGTACGCCAGGTGGAGATTAACTCGGTATGCTAAGGGATAACAAAAACGGTATAAATTCATTCGTTGCCATCTACCGAAGCAATCATCGTCGATATGATTTTTGTCTACACATACCTTTATCGTTTGTTACAATGTGTGATGGGGTAGTTGAATCTCACTATCTTAGTGTGGTTATAAACAATAAAACACATACTGTGATTTCACCTAATTTTGTGTCACAAACTGGGAGCGTTATAAAACCAAAGGTGTTTGACCATCTACACGTTTGTCAACAAGATATGGGGAAGTATATATTAAGGTATTTCAGATAAAGATATTTGATGAAACTAAGCATATTTCTAAAATGGGTTTATTCCCAGTTCATTAGTAAGCTTACATGAGCTATCAGAATCAAAGTGCATTGGAACTCTTGACTAGAATCTTTATAAATGATTCGCTATGAACCAGGTGGTATTGTGGTTTACATACATATTAATGCCTCCATTCGAAACGTCCGAATGATTCAAATTCTGCCGTGTTTTATACGCCAGTGGATTGCAACGGAAGATTTTCAGGTTCACTCGATAACAAAGGCGAATTTTGGACATGTTTTAGTGTCGGACACGGAATCTGAAGTAAGCCTGACAAGTTTCGCTGTTGCCTCCGACAGAGAACTGAGCGGAGAGCTTGTTGTCGGTAAGGTCAAGTCTTTGGCGCAAATGGTCAATGAAGGAGCTCTGGACTTGGATTCCGTCAGACCAGTGCTCCAGGAAATGGCTGAACTAATGGTGAATCAAGTAGGTTCCAGGGTTTTTAAATATCATCTATTAGTTTGCCGTGCTTTGATAGATATTTTCGGCTGGAACGTAGCCTAAACAAAACACAGTGCACGTATTTGGTTCTAGTATATATACATATACATATATACAGTTGAATTCTCATTTGACCAACAATCAATCGGCTATTTTCCGCTCAGTAACTCATTCGACTCTCAAGGACCTGTGTTAAGAAAACTCCAAAATTCCAGATCTGGAAACTGAATTCAGCTAGTTTTTTGTCATTCCTTTCAAAATGACAAATCTGTCAAACGAAACTTTAAAAAACCATCAGGTCGACAGAAGATTTCCAATGCTTTACTATCTTAACATTAAAAACTACCAAACTGAAATTGCGTTGTCAGATTTTTGCGTTTGTCTGATTTTTTCTAGGGCTGAAAAGAGAATTACTGTTTATTGCTCGGTTGGTTGTCATTGGTTCAAATCGGATGAGGCAGTGCCCATACGTTTTCATCTGACAAATATTTCTATTTTGGTTAGAACACGTGTTCCAGAAGTAACTGCTTCACATGCAACTTAAAAGACCAGAATAATAGACACAACACTTGACCATCAAAAAGACAGATTAGTACGCAGTCTCTTTTATAGCAAGTTGAACTTGCAACAGAAATGACTACTTTCATTTCTTTTACCGTTCTAAGTAGTACAGCGTTTTTGTGCGGCACGCGTGTCTGATACATTTGGTTTCTCCAGCACGTGTTTCTAAGCTATCGCCATCAGAATTACCAGTGGAGTCACATCACGAATAATCCCAGGCTCTGTCATCAACCTACCGATTTGCTAGAGTTTGGACGTGATGCACGAACCACAGCTTTTCTGACGTTCATTTGGAATGCTTATGTTTACCAATGGACCCGTAAATACTGGTCCTTGAGCCACCTCTTTCGCTGTCACGGTACAGTTTACCAGTCGACCAGCAGAGATGCGGTCTCTAGGTTTTAGACGTTGATTGTCTCGAATAAGTGGTGGTCTGACAAAGCGGCATGTTCTTGTTTTGGTATTGGAACTGACCACTTTCCAGCAGCGTTGACAAAAGGCATTTTTGGTTAGTAAGCATACCTTTATGGACTCGGATCTCACCTTAATCAAGTTTACACGGTGAATACACCACACATACTACGCGCACAAAACTGACGACATTAAGTCTAGTTTGCATGTGAGGGCTAATCTATATGTACTACCGAATTTATCACCGAAAATTCCCACTTGGAAGCACGCCAAACCCCATTAGAGGCCTGTAGCACTAAGACGGATTCGTTTGTAGATCTATTTTTGTATAGAATAGTCCCATCTCACAGTGTGCCCCCTCTCAATGAACATCTCCACATAACAGACACTTTTGAATCCTCTTATCCTTATTTCACTGTAACCGCATGTTATACCCTCTCTGCAACGGACATTTGGTTGGTCTGTATACACTGAATATCCTGGTGTAATCACAAAGCCTGGGATAGCTTAGAAAACGTGTACTGGACTGTGAATGCCAAAATGAGGCTGCGCACAGATATTACAAGCCACTGACTTGAAGGTGTGATAGCACTCAGCTTCCCCTGTCGCATTTGTCAAAGTCGTTGTCTTGGGCGCTACACATGGCTTTAGTTTTGTCACACCAAATTACAGTACTACTCTCATGCTGTTAGCCTATACCTGGTCTATGTGTAGTCTGCCATGAAAGTAATACTGCGTGAGTGACGTATGTTTCAGTGTATGGAGATATGATTTTAAAAAGAGGTACCAGTTCACGTGCCGAAGCTGTGCTCGATGTTATAATCTATTCTAACAGAATACTAACATGGAAATAAGTGAAGCTGGGGGTAGCCATCCAATATCGAAACATTTCTGTGTCAAAAACCAGTGACTGACTTCTTTTTTCACTGGGAAGTTGTTAGTTTAAGATTTTAATTGGTCTATTTATAACCGGCACGTTAACGGATTACTGTAAATTTCAGATGAGCGTCTCCGTACGGTTGGGCCACATTGAAACACATATTTATCTGTGCAAATGCCAACATTTAGAAGTGTGTTACTAATTAATGTGGCAGATTTATGACTTTTAGATGGAACCTAACTGTGAAAAGTCAGGGCTTCGGCTGGATTCGAACCAGCGGCAGACACAGCATGCCTAAACGTGGCAAGTGCTTTACCAACTGAGCTACGGAGTATGATCTTGCCGCGGTACTGCTAATTAATGTGAAGATTGCTGATCAAATTAAGCGATGCAGCTCCCGTTTCCGAATAATCATATTAGTACGGAGATCGGATTTTAATCCTCCGAAATCGTTCATCAAGAGGAAAGAAATACTGTTCCGATCTTCAGGTAGTTGAGCACCTGATAACGAAGCCAGAGCCCAGACCATTTCGTGAGAATTCTAACTGGATGAATCACACAACCCATGCTTCCTAACAGAGTCGCACTGACGAACCCTGCCAGCACACCGTTGTAAACTGAGTCGTGCTCAATGGTATGAAGGGGACAGAAGCACCATGGGTCAAATCGCTGAGCCCTATCAACCAAGTGGCTTGGCCAACATGGTCAACGACCGATAGTAGCTGGCTGTTGACGGCAGCCCATTGTCTAATGGACAACGCGAGAGTGGGAAACGGAATATAATACTGAACACACACGGACAAAGTACAAACATGCAGTACCCCAATAGATTGTGCTGTCACGGTAGTTTTTCATTGAATGACGGACAGTAAAATGCTGCATTCATGAACGAAATAGATACGAAAGTTGATGGGGACTTCGCTGAAATGTAACAGTTCTTTTGCAGTGATTGTCGGACGCATCGTTGGTGAAATATGAAGTAACGCTCTAGAGTGATGTTGCAAAACCGCTAACTGGTTTATGACGTCCCCTAAGTTTATAAACACGTACTGGAACGACTAGTTTGACTACCGCGCGTACGCTGTGTGTGTGTGGGGTAAACGAATGACGTGAATTAACATGACTCTATCACCACCCAAAAATATTGTGTAACTAAAAGAATGTTTGGAACTGTGCATGTATGGAAGTCCAGGAAACACAGCTTCGCTAAACAAAAGCAACGAAACAATTCATTAAAACAAATTAATGTTAAAAGATTGGAGATGTGAAAGTGAGGAGCTTGTCAGTAAAGTTGAATTCAACCTAAAGTCTAAGGTATGTGCCAAGTCAGTATAAGTGCCGTATCCTCAGAAAGTTTACTGGCTGTGTTAGAGAACGTGTTATGCAATGTGCACTTCAACTGGGACCTTAGCAGGCGTGCATCGCATACTCCACCTTGTCTTAATGATGTTAAAATTACAGTTCTTGGACAATCCCAATCAAAATGAGCGCTTCCATAACAGTTTGTTAACAACACGAGACACAAACCCACATATTTTATGACCCTTTCCGTTGGACTTACTGTCTCTGTGTCTTAATTTGTTGATCTAACTAATGTCTCGAATATCATTAACCAACATCAATCAATCTAACCTCTGTAGTTAGGCTACTAAGATCCTAAAACACACCTGGAACCACAGCAGATTTACTTTTATAAAAACTTGCAAAGTAAACACCATAGATACAACTATCGGCATACCCGAGATGATGCCAACAAAAGCTCGGACAGTTCTGGGTCGATTGCCAATTGTCTTCAATGTGTCTAAGGGTAGCTCTCTATTACTAGCTTTTTGAAAAAATTACGGCATATTTTTCAACCGATTAAGTCTTTCTGAATTTGTCACGGAGCGTCATTTGATACCAAGATTGCCTCTGATCCCAAGTAAATGAGTACATTTACGGTATCCATGGTAGGTGACTTTTCACATCACAGCTGCTTTAGAGGAACTAGTGGCGTCGAAATAGGTCAGCCACATTAGACGTTACAGTTCTATTAAAGCAACCTCTAGCCGAGACAAATTTACCCGCCATTAACCGTCATCTGAGGTCCAAGAGATAAATGATCTTAGACTCCGGAACACTATCTTTTGCGGTGTACCTGGTTCAGAAAGCTTCGACTTTGTTATCCAAATACTGGATAAGCCAGACCAATGACAACGCTTGACGCCACTAATTAATCTACCTGACCTAACACCCACTGATGTAAATCCTCAGCACCCGCCGGCTTATCTAGCCCCGAAAAGCGCTGCTTTAGTAATGGAGCAGATTAATCCAACTTGGTCTGCCACCTGATCTTGGCTGCACATTCAAATCGGGTGCCATTATGATGGATCTGAATGAAAACAACTGTGAAACTTTGAAGGACATCAGTCAGATGCCTCTAAAATGCTTCAAGTGATTCTCACAAATACGCTGAATCCACTACGGAAGTTCAAAAATACACCGGCTCCTCAACATTTCAGTA
>QNGE01005978.1:20632-36578 GCA_008508345.1 Paragonimus westermani | reverse complement strand
AACCCGAGCTACGAACACCACCACCACTGTTCCCAACCATCTAACGACGCTTTCAAATTGGTATATCGTGTGCCAGGCAACTCATCAAATGTTGTCCGAATTAGAACACTTTGTACTGCCGAGGTTATCGGAATCATGCTGATTTACCCGATATTATATCATCAAAAACGGTTTGTTCAAACGCTGCACCTACCATGGCCAAAAATCCATCGGATCTATGGCTAACCGGCGCGGTCAAACCAATGGACAAGAGTGACGTAATTGACCAACCAAGTCATCGCCAATTGACCGGTCAGTGACCTCGCTTCTCTGTAATAAGTCTGATCTATGTCTAGATCTAATTCTACTAACTCCTTATATAATTGTATTGGCCTGAAAATGAATTATCGAAAACATATGTTCGTCTCTATGTCTTTATTCTCATAATCATAATGGGCATATTTGAAACGTTGAGATGTTCAAAGTGTTTTTCTACCAGACATCATTGAAGTTGTTCGTTAATCAAAGCATGTATGCATACCTGCTATCTACTTATTTGAAACACTGAGTTCCCTTTAACCACTTCATCAGAGCAGAAGAAGAAAGAAGACTTATTGTTTTCCTGGACATTGTCTTCGAAGGACTTCGTCAGTTTCGTAAAGGTCTCAAACCACTTATAAGGTTGTAAGGGAAGTTAACGGTGAACCAGTCGTTGATTCTATTGCACATCATCACTTTACAATGCACTGCCAAAGTCCTGCACAACCTGTTATTTCGTATTCTACACCACAAACCATATCAGTTTACGGCGGTTTATACACATGTACATCATCTGGTTATTTTGGTAACGCCTATGTAGTTGAAATTCGGTACGGTTTAACTCCAGATATTCTTGATACAACTATAAAGTTGATTCGTTTGTGGTACAGAATTCTTACTGAATGTGGTCACTCCAAAAATAGTGCATTAACTTTACTATGTAAAGCAATGTTTTCCATCGATAGATTTGTTGCACAATTTGTGCTATGATAGATTTCGCTGTATCGTTACAAGTGTTTACTACGGACTGTTAACTTGTATCAAAACAAAACAAATCCGGGAAGCAAATTACAGTGAAATGTCATTCATCGGTTGCTCCACATATCGTATCATTTCCAGGGCAATCAAAGGGCAAGGAACAGTTACCTATGAATGCACAAGACAGGCCTGTTCCTTCTGATGGCAACCGTCTCAGCATACCAAAGATAGTGTGGGCTGGTGGTCGTGTAGATGACCTTGCATTGTTGGCCGTGTTCAGTTGATGGTACGTCAGTAACAAATGTTGGGCAATGGCTGAGGCAGGCTGCTTGTAGTTTCGAGTGGTGGTGAGGAAGATTGGCGTAGGATCGACCGGTTGTGTAAACTGGAGCTTGATCCAACTCGACATACTTTTACTACTTCTGATCTCAAACTGGAGCTCAGTTCTGCCAGTGCATGTAACGCCCCATTCACATTGATACTGATGGAAGATGTGAGATTTTATGAACAGAGGCACTCGCTGTTTTGACATGATTGTCAGGACGCGAACGGTATTCTAAAAGATGACCAGTTGAACAATGTTGAAGACCTGCTTGATAGCTGTCTGAAGACGGTTTTGTAGTAGTATGCTCACGTCATCCCCTTCAAAGGGAAGATTTAGAGGTAGTAACTCTACGAAAATCTGGCTCCACCTGTTCCTTTCAAACTGGTTGACTGAATTCTTTCACAAAGTGGAAGGGATGGCAGTTTTCCACGAGCACATCCCGCAGGTTTTCAAACCATTCTCCAGCACTTACGCAGAGCAAATGCGTCGAACCTGCTCAAAAAGTGTTCGGACTAGGCCACGCCTATAACTGGTCGGCACGAAACTGTTGGATTACAATGACCGATCACTCCATGTGTTCTTACGTAACACTGACCGTTGAACTGTTCCATTATATGTTCTGGACATCAGGATACCAAAAACCAATAGCGAATTATCGTGTTCTTAACCTGGGGTTACGTGAATATTTCTGTGCAAGATGTTCATCACGCCTAACGCTAGCAAAACTTGCCGCCGGCTGTTCACAATAACTAGTGTGTCGTCCACGTATCTCACGTTTAGTGCGAATTCACCCAGAGAAGCGAGGGCCCAACGTTCAGACTTAGAGACAAAATTATCAGTTGGAGGGCTTCCCATAGCTACGTCCTCTACTGACCTATAGGCGTTGTCTTGAAACAGTAAACTGATATTCGATATAATAGGCGTTCTTTTTCAGTAGTGGGCAAACCGATAATCATGTCAGGTTGTTTAGTACAATCCAGTAGGTTCTGAATAGTTTCGCCCACTGGAACTTTTGTAAACATGGATTCGCCATCCATGAAAACAAGATATTTCTGTCCTATGTTTACGGTATCCAATAGGTTGACTAGTTTAAAACTGTTTTTATGCCATATTTGGCAAACGAGCCACGAGCTGGTTCCAGTTTCGCCAACCATCTGATGAGATAGTGATGGCACGAATCGGTTAGAGATTAAATTGATCTCAGGCGAATGTTTGTTTTACGGATCAAAACGTGGCCTCATTGCTAAATCGTCCTTCAAGCAGTGCCTGCAATTCTTTATTTACCTTTTTGTGTCGACAGGACTATCACGGTTTCGGTTGAATCAAAACTTGGATTGAATACCGAGTTTGAAAAACATCCTGCCTATGTATGCTGCACGATCCTAAACGATCAGTTCGGAACCTTTGTCTGGTTGAAAGTTAGAATTGAATAGACCAATCTAATCGCACACCAAGAAAACAAAAACAATCAAACCGCGGATCGTTAAGTCACACTATTATGCTATATAAAGACAAAAGTTCATCGGATTTTGCAACCCTAAATCTGGACCCCTAAAGTTCGGCACAATAATAATGGCATCTCGCTTGATAATTTTCCGTTTGTAACCTAAAAGCCAAGCTCTGAGTGCAATCAAGCACCTAAACCATCGAGTAGAGCTGTCAAATTCTCCAGTGTCCACCAGTATCTGAAAAAAGAGTTCCAGTGAGCCTCATAGCAAGTATTAAATACAGCCTAACGTGCTGTCCGTCCGTGAATTTGCAAGTATTCCAAACTCAGGAAAAATACTAATCAGCAGGTTGTTTGTGGGATAGTGTAACTTCGCCCGGCTTCCCGTGAGTTTCCCAGACAGTCACTCAAACGGTTTGCAGGCAATATCGTTCACCTCAGTCTGAGATCCATCACTGGTGTTTGGTGGTCACGTCGTCGTCGCACCAACAAGAGAGTGAGGATCGGTCCAAAAACACACACTGGAAAGGCCTATGACACCTCGAGATATCAGGACAAATTCTGGTACGACCCGATTGGTACTCACGAGTGCGTGACCGTTTTTGCTATTCCTACAATAGTGAGATTATATGAAACGTTACTTCCCTTTCAGTCATTTGAATTGGGTAATCAGGAGACACAAATTGCGATATGAATTCATTTCGCACACCCTCATCAGTTGTAAACGTGTGACTAACATAATAACAAAGCCAACAAAACTTAAATGAAGCGATTAAAAGTACAAATCGAGCTGGCTCATGATTGGTACTCACGGTTAAACCCATGGCAAACAAAGGTTGACTATTTGGGGATGTGTTCCTTGGCCCCGGTTTCAAGTATTCTTTCTGTTCTACCAATGCAGACGTTTCCGCAAGTGCAAGAAAACCGTCAGGTACAGTGTCTGGTAGAAAACACAGGAAATGGCTTTTTGATCGGGGGTAGAGGTAATCTAGTCGCTTGTGAGAGCAGGACAAGCTTCGCTGCATTGTACACACGTTTCAACCGGGTACTGATCATCTTCCCATAAACGTTTCTCAAGCTGTCGCCTTCGAAGGGTAGTTTTAGATAAGCGTTTTTTTGGATACTTCCACAGTTGTATTTTCTGCAGGAGTAAGTCCACTGCATTGCCGGATGAAACGTTCTGAGGAATTGTTGGTATGAGATCTTTCATATAACACTGCTCCTACAGCTCGTAATCTATTCTGGAAGCATATTCTCGCCACTGTGTAAAACAATGTACATACTAATGATCTTTTCTATGCAACAAAAGTAAAACTCATGAAGTTTAAGGACTGTCCTGTCCATGTTGCTTTACGGTACAGTGAACCGTCAACAGATCCGTATGAACGGAGTCTAACCAGGATATCCAAAGAGCACAAACTGTTCACATTTTGGCAATCAACCGTGACCGAGAGATTTGGGTGGACTGAGTTAGAAGTTTGAATCGTTCTTTCTACTTGTTTCTTGTATTGCACAATCAAGAATATGTCGTCGACATACCGTTTGTAGAGTTTCAGTTCGTCCAGAACCGGAAATAAAGCCTGTACAAATTCGACCGTGAACACATCGGCTAAAACAGAGCCGAGTGAGCTCTCCATGGTTAGACAATCTATTTGCTGGAAGCCCTAACTCGAAAGATGAAATCACACATCTTCCGCGCAGAGCCAAAGTAAACGTTTCAAATAGTTAACAGGGAATGGAAGAAAAATGGAGCTGGGTAAAACGAAATCACAAATTCTACCTTTTTGTGTGGTGGTGTTTGCAAATAAAGAATTAATATCAATAGAACACATCTTGTCCCTAGCAATATTCAGGTACTTACTATATGATATCAACTCAAAAATGTCTTTCAAAGTATGTACAACACTCCTGAGGAAGGCCAACCGAGGTGGCTGAAACGTAGAGTATTAGAACTTGCTCGTAACGTTACATTATTCCCAATCTGTTTATCTATGTACGCATAGTTTATGTCGAAGTGGATTTAAAAATGTCAACCAGCCATTTTGCCAGCTTCTAGTGGACGGAATCGTTTAGTGCCAAAATAGTCTGCATAAAAATACTGGATTTGTGGATTTAAGACGAACCATACAGTTGTGGAGACATGGAGCCTGCAGGTTTCAACATGCGATATTGTGGTTCGTTGATGAAACCACGCAATAAATGTATGTGCAAATCACAGGAAATCTGTTTCTCTACTAACAGAACATTATCCGGTTTGTTTAGAGAGATGGATCTGCTAGAGTCTGCGAGAATTTCTTCCACTTTGCTCGTTACTGTAATGAGTTTGAAATGGAGCGGTTTTTTATTGGAGAAGGTTCAGCCAATCAGTGTTCGCACACAACCTGCTACAGGCAGAATTATGGCACCAATCAATCATAGACGGTAATTAGCTGCTGTTCAATGCGTATATGATTCGAACAGCCGGTTTGCTAGATGCAAGGTCGTGGAACAAAACAGCGACAAACTGGTCAACCAAAATGTGAGAACGTCTGTTGCTTAATAGCAATCGTAAATACCGTTGTTCCTTTACGAAAAGGTGCTGTTTCGAACAAATCGAGATTGCTGATGAGTAGTCGGGGATTTGTTTCATTTTCTAGTTGACCATCACTCACATTTGATCGCAGCGTTCGCATTCAGATAGACTTTCCAGCCAGNGAATGCGAACGCTGCGATCAAATGTGAGTGATGGTCAACTTGAAAATCGAGATTGGTTGGTGGAGCTCAAATCTCTGTTTTGGTTTCTCCTCGAATGGTTAGCTCAGTACGCGACAACTATCACAGCACCGGTCCCTTTATCCGGCTTTAGAATTATAATATTTTCACTTATCTTCAGTTGTTGGGGAGTTTCTAACAGTCAGACGACACTTTGTTTTCTTACTGAGTTTGTCACACTCGCAGTGGCCGAGTTCCTTGAGGTTGAATCACCCGTACCCATGAGGAAACATCCTTAGTGAAGAAAGATTCTTGCACTCTTCAGGAGGAGAACAGTATGGTGACATGCCAATGAATATTGAGAAGCATGGTCTTTAGTAACTATCGTGATGCGGTTCTGTTCTTGACCAAAATGGCTAGCTACAAACAAATAATGTAAAACCATACCACTTTATTAGAGAGGCGTTTCGTAATCTTATGCAAACAGCTTGTTTACCTAGACGGAGCGTCCGTTATCAATGTAGAACATGCACATTATATAGATCAGGATATTCGTCGAGTTGACGCGTTCTATCCAAAACCAAATTAAGTTGGTTAATCGGAAGTTGATCGTTTTGACAATGTAGGAAACGTGATTACTCTAACAAATCATTTGAAAAATATAATTTGGTCAAAATAGGTATTGGTTTGTCCAGTGTTCATGTCTTATTGGAATTCACCTGCAATCACCGAGATTCGCGAATAGGTTGACATTGACGGACTAGTGTCTCAAAATTCCTTCATTTTATTCCTAACCTATAACATTACTCACGACCGAAAGTGATGTAAATTATGAGTATGACGTGTTTGTCGTGCCTGGTGAGGTCATTGACTCACTGGGTGACGAGGTAACCCACAAGAACGTGATCCGGAGTTTAAATTGCAATTGTGTACGAGTATACCCTGCTAATTGTGACTACAAGAAATGCCTGGCCTGTGAATTTGTAGATTGCACGGAATCCCATACAAGTCAGGTGAAAACACAAAATAGCGTACGTGTAAACTCATGTGAATGGCTGACATGTATCTACAGACATTGGGCAGTCGTGGATTATCATTCACTTTGATCCCTCGTCTCCCTGACGTTCAGACCTGATCTTTCGTTTTCGAATGTGCAAACTGTACTAATTACAAACAAGGATACACTGTATACAATACTAGTGGGCTTTGGCATGGGCTAAACTCAAGCGCAGCTTTTCGCTACGAGGGGACCGCCTTTCTTGACATCAAAGCTGCAACTAACCCCCAGCAAAGTTCAATTTATATTCGCAGCTATTTTCAACACTGTAGTTCATTCATTTTCAACCTGCTTAGTAATTTCGTTTCTAGGTCATTCAAAAATACTTTCGCGGTGGGCGGTGGCTCCAATCACGATACCTTCTGGTCAGGCCCATGGCCTTTGTGACTGACTTAACAAATGAACCAGAGTAGGCTTGTCTTAGTCGTTCCCGTGATAATTGCGGTGCGCCTGTTTCTTACTCAGCCTTCACTTCTCCATTTGTGCCTTATATAACTGAGTATTGGTTTAACGGATTCATGTGAGCAAAAGGAAAACATTGCGATTTTTAAACAGCCCCTTTACTTAAAAATGAACTGAGAAATTACTATCATTCGCATCTATCAAAGGACCAGATCATCATAATCAAAAAAGTAGTTCGTCCAGGTATTCCGTCATGTATGTAGTAAACTCATTCATTTACAGCTATAGTAAATTTTACACAGGCAGAACAGGTCAACTTAGATTTTAATGAATAATCGAACACATTCCGAAATGGATGGACAAACACAGACGTAATGACTTAGTTCCGGTAAACTTGGTGCACGAAATCCGACACCATCATCTGTCAAATTTCTCCACACCTATTCAATTCTGTCAGTGTACTGCTCCATAGTCGAAGCCTCAATAACTAAATACCAGGAAATTTAACAGGCACAGTTGAATGCGTTGAAGTAGCCGATCCTGGTAACGTAAAATTCGGTGCAATAAAACACCTATCCACCTACTTTTAGTCTCTAATTTTCTAATGTGTATAACCTGCATTTTTTTATTTTGTCGCTGATTAAAACAACCTGGTAGCTAATATATCGTAATACACCTCCTCTTTTTGTTCCGATAAAGTTGTTAAACAGGACCGACTACTCTAAGCAGTGTTTTGGCTGTTTGGCTATCGTCACCTACGGACCAAGCTAACGGAACACAGAGAACAGATGGTTTGCACATAGTGTATGAGCTTGGAACCATACGACAAATAATGCCGCTCAAAATAACATTGATTTCTTGTGGTCCCATATGGTCTGACTAAACAAACACCTCTCTTCTTATTATTTAAGACAGAAGAATGTAAGAAGGCAACAGAGTGGAGCACTGTGATAAACCTGATGCTGACAAATTCGTAGCGACCCGTTCCGAAGACGAAATTTGTTAGACCATAAAAACATAACGCGAGTTGCCTAGAAACCTATGAGATTTAAAAATCCTTCAGCTTTTCATGTTTCAGATTGGGTGGTGAATTCAGTACTAAAAGTTTTATTGAGGATATGTAAATTATTGGGTTATAACTGTGCACATTATAAACTGACAACTAGCTGAATCTAAGGTTCCGCGAATCATATAAAGCTTTTTGGTTGTATGATGAAGTTTGTCAGCGCTATTCATTTTCTCTGGAAATATTGAGATTCTATTCTCTGTTTCCACACATTCACGGTCAGTAGGAGACGTTTCGATAGCTGAATACATAAGTAGCTTTCTAATGAACTAAACTAAACATGCCGCTTAGTCAGCGCTACTGTGGGCAAAGTGTGGACGTAATGTACGCGGAGTGAGGAAGATAACGCTGCACTTATAAAGCCAAGAAACAATGACGTTATGAGTAGGAAGTTTAGGGCTTCATAAGCCGACTGCTGACATGGCGAGCATTCTACCTCCGCTTTGTTCTCTATAATTTTTTCACAGTCTGTGGTTGACGTTTGTATTAAATTATACTAATTTTTGTGTCTATTTGCCGCTGTTGCGATTTTAGGGATCACACGATTCAGCTAGAGTAAAAGGCCTGATGACGCTGCATTACGAATATCGAGGTGAGCAATAAGGTAGAAGTAGTTCTGAACTACCGGGCAGGATCACCACATCAATTGAACACACAGAGTCAGCTGCGTAATCAGCCAAGATGCACAGTCAGGAACAGACTTACCCATCGAGTTGTGAAAAACGGTTAACCTTATTCAGCATAAGCCAATTTGTAGTTTCTAGAGGGTAACAAAAGAAACGATCTCTGGCCCTTAGTCGGTCAGTTAATGCAGATGACTTTGGATTGTGTGATTGGAATGGCAGTGGATGAATAATACCCTGAGTATCTCGAAACAGCGATCAGGCCAAGCAACTAAATTTCTCAGCACGGAATTTTTCAATCAACTTCTTCGGATTGACAACTATTGTGTTCAGGACGAGCCATCGCACTACACTACTCACACCACCACTACTCAGTAGTGAGACAGGACTATGGATTTTGAAATCGGAATAGCCGCGGGAAAAATACAATAAAAAGAACTGGAGTGCCTAATGTGAAATCAATGGCGCAGTGGTCAACACGGTTGCCTCATGATTGGAATGGCCGGAGTTCAAATCCCGACCGTGGCAAGGATATGCACTACTGACGAGCTCTAGTGAGAGCGAAACTCGAGTCTAGTGCTTGTTTTCGAAAGAAGCTGACTGGAAAGTCTATCTGAATGCGAACGCTGCGATCAAATGTGAGTGATGGTCAACTTGGCAATAAAAAGCATTAGAGTGCAGCATGGCATGGAATGATTCTTGATACATAAGGGAACTAATCATTGGCGTCCGTGACATCCGTGACGTTCTGAGACCAGTGTCTTGCATAGATGAGTGTTTTGTTTGTAGCCATGTTGAAGCACATAACTAATATATTAGGTTTCCGAATAAACAACCTTTGCACCATCCGCTTCCTTGGCTAACAGCAATTAATGCTGTGAGCAGGATTGCAGGATGAAGATCCCGTTATCGTAGCTGTTTGAGGGTGGAGATGTCCGAGGTTTCCTGAAAGACATCGGGGATGTGGCAGAGGCGGTCAGAGTCAGGGCCAACTGGGCGAAGTTAGCGAGACCAAGAAAGACTGTTCACCTGTGTGGGATGATCGTTTGAACAGTCGGTGGGTTTACTCTCAAAGATGGTGTCCGAAAAAATCTTTACGTAGTCGAACAGCTTTTTGTCCTTTCCCTAGCAGTATGTTATCCCATACTAAGAGCGGATTTCCTTGAACGTGATGACGTCGTGATTGATTTGAAGCATGATAAACTCGCAGCGAAGTGTGGGGTGGTTCCATTAGTGAAAAAGCGCAAACCCCCGTTTAAACAAATTGAAGCGAACCCACCCAGAGCAATACCAAAATGTGAAAATCAGTCGATTGCGCCATTCACGTTCTTGGCTCACCACACTACCATTACGATAAGCAGTGGGCAAGAAAAAGCGACCGCACATACCATGTATACCTAGAAACGGGTTTGGTTTTGATGATATCACCAAGTCCCACAAGGACATGAATCCGTCAACGGTTGTCGTTAAAGGATTGGGTAGTCCTTGGAAAGAGCTTTCCCTTCGTGCGCTTATCCATTTTTCACTTCAGTGGAGCGCGAAATATCACTTCCAAGGCAAGGTAACCGTTTGGAGGAGAAATATGAACACTATTGGCTTAGTTGATGAACGGGAGTTGAAATAAGAAGTTCTTTGAAATTTTGACCACTTTGCAGGACTCTGGTCGGATGGGTAGCATAATATGATATCATACGCAATGATCTGCCATGTTAAACCAATTCGTCTGATCAGAAAATATACCGTTTGTTGATTGCTGACCAGATGGGCTGGTAAACCGCAAAACTTTTCTTGCTAACGCCCCTTATCTAGGAACTCATGTTAACATGGCCTGTTTTCGGATGCGGATAGTGGCGCCTTCACACAATAACTACGTCCCTAATCACCAACTGTACTTGGTTTCACAAGGTATTAAAGTCCACTCAATCCTTTTTGGAAGTGATGTTCATGTTTGTTGTGTTATATTTGGTCTGAAGATAAAGAAAGAGGATAGTTACTTGTCGACTTTTTGTTTTCAAGTTGACCATCACTCACATTTGATCGCAGCGTTCGCATTCAGATAGACTTTCCAGCCAGCCTCTTTCGAAAAGAAGCACTAGACTCGAGTTTCGCTCTCATTAGAGCTCGTCAGTAGTGCATATCCTTGCCACGATCGGGATTTGAACTCCGGCCATTCCAATCATGAGGCAACCGTGTTGACCGCTGCGCCATTGACCTCACATTAGGCACGACCGAATTGTCAAATCTGAACGCTCAACCACTCTCGCTTTGTTTCTTAAATGGAAATGAAGTGTTTCTGAGAAACACATTCCACAAGAAACTGTTACCTGATCATAGTCTAAATGTCAGTCTTGATTAATCAGTTCAGCACGGTTGGTTGGTTCGGTATAAAGACTGAAAGCAATCAAGACGTATGCATATTTAATGTTGTGCGGTAGTTCATCACCTGGTTTTCACTTTATTCACCAGACGGCATTAGAATCAACTGTACTTTACTGTTTATGATACATGCAGGCTTATCTAGGAGGACAAGGTTGTCACACAATATCTACTTGATCAACCATCGCCTCGCTATATGTTTATCGGGTTCGATTAAATGGTCACCGTTTACCGCATCCATTCATGACCATAAGTTCATGCCATAAGTTCTTAAGCTCCTGTTAAATCTCCATTGACCAGTGTTGATCAATCAGCAATATGTTAATAAAAGTGCACGTGAGACCCAACTCCCAACTTACGATTAAGCCACTGTTTTTACCCGTGAGTCATCAGTTTGTTCGTTTTTCATTACGCATGTAGACCAGATGGTTCCTGCCCACAACATAATCTATTGTTCCGTATGAAGTTCCACTTACAGCCAGGCGTGATAATCGCCTATAATCTGTAGTTGATTAGGCTATGTGGTTGGTTCAAGAACAATCGGAATGGGTTTGTGTGCATTGCGAGCTGACTAAAGAGTAGCAGAGGATGAGTATGACTAAATCAATGTGAAGCAGCAATACAACAAATAGGAATATCAATACTGAAAGGTGAGTTGTGCCATACAGAACGTTAGATACAAACTCCTGCATTGTAGTTACTGGAAAAAAGTGGATTGATGGAAAGTTGTCGCAAATTGCACAGCAACGTGAAAAATGCTCAAGCATATCGTCAAAGTGGAAAAACCTTTGGTGACAAACCGGAGGGAACAGCAGATGTTAGGACATCAACTAGGGAGCATAAATCGATTGATAAACTGACCGATTAATGGCTTGAGTGGAAGAGAATCATTAAACATCAGGTACGTAGAAGGATAATCTTCTGACTTTGGCGAGGACGAAATCGGTGGTTGGAAGTTGGTTATTATAAACCAAGCGCCGTCCGCTCTTGATAGCATCCTCCGCGTTCCAATGAGTTTTTCGTCTGCACCCAAATTTCGTTCACATATTAGCTCGTCGGTGGTGCATATTCTCGTCTGTACACCAGTATACACTTCAGCCCTCATGCTTGTGAGACTGACACGTTGACCGCAACGCCAGAGATGACTGACTGATCACATCCAAATTGTCAGCTACAACCTCGTGTAAATAGGGTTCTGGTTGCCCGAACACTGAAGGGGAATGAGCGGGATCGCTTTGTTCACTCCCGTCAGTAACTTCGTGCTCAGGTCAAGTTGATGCCAGTGACTTCACTGAATCAACTAGACAGTGTTTAAATTAGTGGCTAAAGTTCAAGGAATTAGCTTGATACTAAAAAATATCGCATCAATAATGTGACTAGTTCATCCCGTTCTTCAGTCATCCACAGATTCGTGTCAGTAGGGAATCAAACGTAAAGGTCCGTTATTAACGTGAAGCGATGAACAGTGTTAACCAATTCATTGCATTTGTCATTGATTTTAGTGGAGAACAACATATCTGTACATCTGTACATGGTAAGACAATGTGAGCCAATAACCAAATCGACAGGTGAATTAATCAAGGGATCTCCAAATTTCGGTCTACAAAAACTCGCGCGAAACTGTCACTTTTCGCCTGCATCTGTTTATAATTAGAACCTTAATTATTTCCACAACTGAAAGATGGACAATAACAGCTAAGTAGACATTCATGAAAGACGGACCGGTTGCATTAATTGAAACTACACGATTAGCCCCAACGCGCTTAAGGATTTCTCAAATTGATTACCATGTACCTTTTTTCGGGTTCTTCAGCTACAAAACGAGTGTTATTCGACAGCTGTTCTGTTCTCCGTAGCAAACTCAACGTGCGATGCCAGTGTCACTTCCATGACCCATTGAAGAAAAATAGTTCCTCTCTCTACAATCATTCTCTATCCGTTATTCGGAAGTGTTTATCAACAAGACGATAACCAATTCAACAGGTTTTGGGATAGTGGTAGTTCCTTATCCACTGTCAGATGAACCTTGAGGGAAAATACGACTTTGTTGATTGACTTTTACGATCACATGATTAGCAATGTGAACAGCGCACAAAGTACGCTGCTTGGGATTAATGAAAGTGGATTTGACCGCGGAGTTACCGAAAAAATATGGATCAAGCGGTTATCTATCGGATATTCACATGTTTATGATTCGAATTTATTTTGGGATATTTGAGAGAATACATGAATATGAAGTACTTTATGGAACAGCCATACGCTTTAATGTCATTGTGAATAAGATTGGAAAATCGATCTCATTTGTAGTGTTTTCATTTATTTATACTTCATTTTGATAACCTCGCGCTGCCGTTGCATCAGATTGCGTTCTACATTTTTGTTGGACTCAACAAAAATAAAATAGAAAACACTTTTGAAAAAAACTCCGCTTTGCGGACTTGTCAGTTTCTCCGTCAGCGCCGGTGATTGGCAGCCAGCTAAACATTCTATTGTTGGACTAAACTGCAGGCCGTGCGTTTTGTACTATCAACTATGCATGGGACACTCCGAATATTTCCCAGTATTACTGGACGTTTCATGAGCACTTTTCTCCCTTTGGTGAGTTCAATCCTTGAATTCACTCGTTATTTCGCGTCGAAGTTTATTGTAGTTCATTCTTTTTTCTACTACAAAGAACATTTATAAGAATAGTTCATACCACTCGTAAGAATGTGGGTGAACAGTGCATAATCATCATGATAGTATTCTCAAATTAGACAGAGCACATACCATAACAAAAATGAGAAGAGACAGCAAATCGCAGAAAGCACACTCCGACGTTCCTTTATTTAGTCTAGGATTCTGTATTCGTTATTTGTATGATAATTATTTGAGAGAAATGGATAAAAGGCTCAGATTTCTGCAACTCAAAATAGACCGTCCAACTGGAGTGATTTGGATGGTTGTGTCTCGATGTTTTGTGTTTATGCTTAGTCATAATGCACGAAACTTTTCCCCCAACGAATGACACAAGATTTGCTTCTTCTCATCGTCTTATCCAAACCTATTAGAGGAATAATTTTCTAAAATTTGACCAGAGTGCAAACTAACAACAGGGAGTATATAAATTCGATGATGAAATGTAAAGACTGCACACAAGAAGCGAGTTCTAGAAATGAAGATACAATAACTTTGAATCCTCAGAAAAGTTCCATTAAATTTCAAGTATTAACAATTCGTT
This sequence comes from Paragonimus westermani, assembly GCA_008508345.1. Taxonomy (NCBI): domain Eukaryota; kingdom Metazoa; phylum Platyhelminthes; class Trematoda; order Plagiorchiida; family Troglotrematidae; genus Paragonimus; species Paragonimus westermani. The sequence continues at coordinate 22,375 of QNGE01005978.1, read as the reverse complement.
TCTGTTTCAGACTCAATGCATTATCCAAGAATTTCTGCGAAAAAAAGAACCAGAAATATTATTATTATTCAGCATAAAACCTGGAAAGTATGGCTTACCAACGTCTGTATGAAATGTATCTTTTCACATGAGTTTCTATCTAGACAGGATCCATCAGCTCAAAAGCCCAGGCTAATGTTGCGAAAGTCGACTAACTCCGTCCAGTTGAAGATAACAAATTTTAAATATGTAATACTGCCCAAACCTTGTCCTATCATTGCTTAATGCCTTATTTATATGTAAGCCATTGCAAAACCCGTCCAAAGAACCAGTCGAGTTCGAATCAGGTCCTTAATTGTGTCAATACCAGTCTAAAGTATTGCACAATCACCTTCGTTGTGATTTAGGTAATTGATCTTGCCAACACGCATTTCAAGCATGCGTGCTTTACGTGCATGTTCGAATGAAAAAAAGTGGTCATAGTGTGGTGGATTGTCAGGTCGGAGGTGCACCTCCGACCTGACAATCCACCACAATAGTGTTTATGTCAAACTCAGTTGTGAAAATTATTGTGTGAAATTATCGACAATCAATAGGTGTCTACCTCTTTCTAACAGTCATCTTGCGACAACCCGTCAGTTAAGAATCAGAAGCGTGCATTCCATGACGTACGTCAAGTGAGTTATTTGTAAAATAGGGAGTAGTCTCATACTGATTTTGTAAGACACAGACCAATTGTTCGCTGTGCTCCGACAAACGCCAGTTTCACTACAATTCTGACACTGCATACCATCTGAAAAGCACGCTTAGATAATGTTCCTACAAATAGCCCGCGCCTGTCCAATGTAATCTCTAAGTGGCGTATCCAAACATGAAAACGATAGTTTCAATCACTGAACACTGAATATCGCACGAAATAATTGAGCGTAGAAACTGACACTGTAAGTGGCCTTAATGCGTTGAACAGACTGGGAATAAGACAACGTTACGAGCAAGTTGTAATACATTACGTTTCAACCAACTAGGGTGGCCTTCCTCAGGAGTTATTGCGCTTGTAACAATCGTACTTCTGTCAGCGAGCATGCATACTAAAGGGTCGATCGCACAACGCTTAATACTATGCATAGTGTGCTCCATGACTGTGGGAACCTCAATCATTTGGTGCTAAGAACTTATGTTTTAAAACCGTAAGGTTAGTTTCCACGAGCAGATCACCCACAGGACTCATTTAATCAGTATAAATGGATCAGAGGTAATGTTAAATCCTCTCTTTTTTTACAGAGGGGCGCATCAAAACCATCGGAAGTTTGTTCGAAAGGATACCAAGTCATATGTTGTTGCTTTGTGGATTCAAGCACAAAACTTAAACCACACTAGTCGGACAGACGGATGTTCATCATTTTGACGTCAATAGCTTTAGGATTATAATGTTCAATTGCGATTGCTGCTTTGCCAGCTTTTAGGTCCTCTTATACAATCTGCATTAAGTAATGGAACATAAGATTCATCAGCATCATCATAATCATCAGAGACAACAATATATAAGTGGTTAACACTAATGCTTAACTCCACACAACCATGAAGAAACAGCAAACGCTATATAGGAAAAGAGAGAAGGAAAAAGAAGGGGAAGGGACCTAACTACTGAAAATGACTACGTCCATATTCAAACATTCAGCATCAAGGTGCCTACACCTTGCAAACAACACAACCGAGCAGCGAATGAGAGTAAGGCGTCATCAGCGAGACAGCTTCCTTACGGCT